>OU744736.1:4408329-4670223 GCA_916613615.1 Steromphala cineraria | reverse complement strand
AATTAATTACCATCCACAGTCGTATAGAAAGAAACACAGACGAACATAAAATTATGTGGGTAAATTATAGTAAAAACAATTTTATACCCTTTACAACACAAAACGATATTTGAAAAAGATGTAATTAGTTACATTTAAGACATTGTAACAACTTCTAGTGACGGTACTCAATATTGATTTATGAATTGATAAGTGAAGTACATGGGTTACTTTTTAATCGGCTTTGGTTTGAGAGCTGCTTGCAAAATAAACTTAATGAATAAACCTATTATTTGATAAATTTGTAATCAGTATTCCATTTGGTATTGTACCTTTGACTGCAAGAATATAAAACACAAGTTAAACCTATGTTACCTATGTATTGTAATGTATAAACTCTACATGCACCGTCCTACTCGATAGTTGAAACTAAAAAGAGATTTGATGAGCTCAGCATTCAAAGGAAGCCAACACAATTCTGACTTTCCAAAGAAACGTCTCCATGGCCACTGGTGACGGAGAGCAGAGTTGATGAACACGAAGAACTCATTAATAAATCTCATAATAGTTTAGAAGAGAAATACAAACATAACTCATTATTCACGTATAAATCAACAACTCGTGAAACGCGAAGGCTTAAAGTAGATCAAAAGTGTAATTATCATTAAGAATTTTAGATCATCTTTTAATTTTTTACCTTTTTTCTTGTATTAAGGATGTTTTGACAGGGTTGATATTATATATGTAGAATGATTAAGACAATGTTGATTTAGGTAATGAAAGCATATATGTACATAAGCTAAGTACAAATAAACAGTCACTGAGGTTTGATGATGAATTTTAGAACATTGTTTACACCAATCAATGAATAATTGTACAAAGGTTGTACATGGGCGATCGATGAGTCAATAAAATCTACGTACAAAAATATAGAGAACTGCAAATTCAGAAGACTTACCAAAATACGGACATGTTTCCTCAAACCCTCCATACACGGGTGAATTGTTGACAACCCCGCTCAACCATGCAAGATGGCGGCAAAATGTCGTCTGCTACTCTCAGGTTTGTAATCAGCACTATCGATCGCGTTCAATCGACGACTAATGTACCTTGTCATTGGTCAAATCAGAACGGTCTCTCCTCGTGATGACGATTACACCAGGAAGATGTGACCCAATAATCTGTTCCAATTAAAAGCGATAATTTCACCATTGGCTCCAAATGCAGGGACCATTTATCGATGTACCGCTGGACATTTGGCATAGATGGTGTGGGCTTCGATTCTAGATGCGACTATACAGATGTCAATAACACGTTCAGATAACATGGCGTGTCACATACGTCCAGGTTGTCATTGAATTATTATGGTAGTCATAGTGATATGATTTCCGGTGGATTATGTGTTGACAACAGGGAATGAGACTGATACAGCTGGTGCTAAACTCACGGGCAAAAGAAACGCTGGTAACATAAAAGTCAGGATATTTTATTCCATGTAAGATAAATGTGAATGAAGCAGAGTGGCAAAGTTTCCTTAGAAGTCAACTCAACTATGTTTGCCTTGTTTGAATCATTTTGTGTTGATGTTTTTGCATGGCGCCTTAGAAAACGCGTGTAAAAAATCATCAATTTGCTATCTCCTAAAATAAGCGAGATTGGAGAGCCAAATTGGTAATTTTTTGCATATTTATAGACGTTATAACGCGAAGACATATCAATGCAGAAAAGTCAAAGTGGATGTTTTTCATTAACAGTATCTCAAATAAACTTCTGATATACATTTCCGAAATTCAAACTTAATTTCAAAATAATTATTAACAAAAAAGGACCTAGCTGAAAACAGCAATGTTAGCACCCCAACAGTGTTTAGACAACCACAGTAAAAAACGCTCCATGCCATCATGGTTAAAATTATGAACAATAATTCTCCAAATATTTTATCAAACACATTCGAAATAGAATTTACATGGCATACATAATTTGTTTACCCTTCGTTTGAAAATACCCAGCGTTTCTTTTGCCCATGAGTTTATATACAGGAGTGAAACCCGCTGATTGTCACTTTCGGTGCTTATGTACCTTTTATGTTCGCTAACCTTACGCATGACCATTTGGCAAATACGTTTTTGGTTAAAGGGTTTCACTTCGTCAAAACTGCTGAATCACAAGATAACTAGATGTTTCATTTTAAGTAATTAGGTCTTTAAATGTTAAACATAAACTGCATATTCAAACGTTTCAAATTTGACCTTTTATCCACGACAACAGGTGATCAAGTTCAAAATGATTTTCAGAAAATAACGTTTAAAAAATAACGAATAAATAAAAGGCATTAACGTACGATTATCAATGAAATATTTTAAATATAAAATTAAAAAATAAAACGTGCTACTTTCCCTTTAAAACGCGCTTTATGTCTTTCGTAATTACTACCATACGTACCTTTCTTTTTTTGGGGAAGAGGAATTTTGAAATATTGATTTTTTTTACAATAGTTTTATTTATGATAAACATCATATAGATATATAAATATTTTAGTAACTAAGGTCATTTATAATCATAGGTCAATGAAAAGATTTCATAACGAAATCTTCGGGATGGTCGTTTGAAATATAATGAACAAGGTTCGCCGATCCCTTTTCGTTTTCTTCGGAATAAAATATATTACATATATATGAATCACAAAGTGTTTTAAGCGAGAAAAACCCCATCATTTATAAAATGGTCAAAGAATAAAAACCGTTAACAAATAAATGATGACAGTTGCGTATAGCTTACGTTTGTAACAATATTCACGTACTTGAGTTTTCAAGAGCAAATATTATATAATTTGGGATGTCTTTTGGGCATCCTCGCATTGCAAAAACGAAAGGGATCATTTTGAAATTTCAGTACATAAGTAAAAATTCATTTTTCGTTACAATATTCGTATGTCATACCTCACAGTTAACCGTAACAATTTTGGCAGGTCATTGAAGTGACCAGTGGTCAAAATTTGGAAAACATTATATATTCTTCTATACAAAATCCTTCGTAAGTGATCAACAGTTTAAGGCGTAAGACATATCGTTCTGAGTCAATGCAGATTTTTCTCTCTAAAAGACTGTATATGGAATATTCTAATCGAAAATTATGAAAATCGGAATTTCGAAAATATTACCCAATCTGTTTATTTTTCGGTGCCAAGTTTGATGTACGAAAAATGTTACAACAAAATGATTTGTTACATTTTTCGTTTGTGACGCACAAGAACTGTTATTTTGTTGCAGTTTTCCCTTAGCTTCCCTGCAAAAAAATAACAATTTTCATTATATGTGATTCATGTCTTTTTCTGATATCTTAGCTGTGAAAAATGCAATTTAGTACACAAGAGGCACAAAGACACGTGCTCCACCGCGTGCCAATTCTGCGTGTCTTCATTAATCGACTTTATGAAATTAATCAAACGTTGCACATGTCATTCATAATGTCCTTAACGATAATGTACATGCGAATGCAGCACCTATACGTATATCCCTCCAAGCAACTTTTAAACAAATTAGTGCAATGATGTAGTTTATTATATATATATATGTTGGTTAGAAAATGAGGCTATTCAGAATATTATCATATATCTATCAATAATATGTGTTGTTTTGCATGTGTGATAGAGGCAAGGACACAGCACCCATATTGCCGCCCGGTCCGCAAATCCATATCAGCCATATCAGACCGGTCCGCAAATCCATATCAATATCAGCCCGGGGGGACTTTTGGTTAGAGTTATCTCCCTTTGAAGTGTAACGTCATTGGCAACATAGATAGTATATTTTGCGTTTGCATTACCAAAAACGATGTTTTGAAGCCTTTAGCTGTAGATATTCTTTACAAACACCAAAAGGTTAAATTTTTCTAGTAATGTAAATAAGTAGAGCTACTCACAATATTTTTCTCAAACTTAACTCTTTGTAATGAATGATCGTTCTGTTATTTTTATGACTTTTTATTTCTGTTTCAAAACCTTTTTAAGATAATTTGTTTGCCAGAGAAAAGTTTGATATATGATAAAAGGGTTACAAAATGTCATTTTTCATATCATACCTCATATCAGCCCTCGACCCATATCAGCCCTCTGGCCTGCGGCCCTCGGGCTGATATGGGGGTCTCGGGCTGATATGAGGTATGATATGAAAAATGACATGTTATAACCTCTAAATATGCATCGGGTAATACAAGTCAGCTTACCATTTTCTTAGTATCAATTAATATACTGACTGGATTATAAAGTAACGTTAACAAGATATGTCTCGTTATACTTCTATTTCAAGTCGTCGTGAAATTTATAAATTGCTTCGAAACATCTCTCAAACACCAAGTGACATTAGAACTGAACGTAACGCACGTGTTGCTCCATTCAAAGGGTGAGAAAATTAAAATTATTCATCATATACATTACTGTAATGTAATCTTAGCCATCATAAACACCCGTTTAGAAGAGAAGCCATGCACTTTAAACATCGAAGCAAATATATATTTAATCTTTTTTATTTGTTCAACTCTCAAGATGCAAAAAACTTGAACCGCAAAAGGAGAACGACAGGTAGAGAATGGTCACTCTCTACAGACCTGTTGGTATGTCTACAGACAGAACAAAGAACTCCAAACCAAGAGGAAATTCCTCTCCCCTTTACGTGTACTTCATTTGAGAAGACGAATCCTCTCTATGACGTCATCGCCAATGGAAATTCTTTGGAATATTGACAGTATGCACCTTCCGATTGTGAAAAGACATCAACTTTGTTATTTGTATTAAACGTCATAAACTTGCCATGGTTAGGTATGCAAGATGTAGCCATGCACTTGGTAGATTAAAATGATTGAAGGTTCCAGTTGAACAAAGCTGATGGACAGACACGCTTCTGTAAGAAAAAGTACATGGGGCGAACTGCGGAATGAATCCCTTCATATAAAGTGTAATGGAGAATTTGTTGAACTATCTCTGGAGAACCCCACCAATCATGTTCCAACAGGGGCTGCTAACACCTCACACAGCTGATATCAAGAGATATTTCTTAACACCAAAAACGATAGGTTCTCTCCCTTTACCAGCTAGATATTATAATCTATATCCTATAGGACACGTATGGGACCACATCGAACGTCCAACCGAACAGCTTCAACTACTTCCGTTGACCAGGGTGCTCTGATTTAGCTCATATAGACGTAATGGTTAATGGTACCAAATCACACGAACAGGGTTCTTGTCCATACAATTCCTGTGTCCCAACTTTGATTATAGCCGAGGCGATTTTTTAATTTCGCTTTTGTTTTTGAGTTATCTCCCCTTAAAGGAAAATCTTCCAACCTCACTTTTTCGGTAACTAAGGGAGTTAATTTCATAAAACGGTTTACATAATCGTTACCTAACATACATCATCGTCAGAGAGGGACACCTTAGTCGAAAATAGGTCCTCCCGAGATAACGTGTACTTTTACGTGTTAAATTAAAGCCGAATCTTATGCTGTTAACAAATCCAGTGGTTCGATATATATTTTTGCTTTTAATATCAAATATCAGACCTAACTTTTGCCCTTGTAATTGAAGTTTGAACATTGTTTTGGAGACTTTTCTTTTGCACGTGAGTATAGTTTGGAAGTTTATGGAAATATAACACTTTACCTAAGTTGTATCAATTTTCTGTTCAATATTCAGATAAATCACCTGCACCTTATACAGATAATCATATCATACCTAACACCTTTCGTCACAACGCTATCTGTATTGGGTTTTTTTTTAATCATTAATTACTTAAGAAAAGTATGCACACTGGTTACGGATGGTTTTTTTTACGGATTTCCAAATGATGTCAATGTATCAAAGTTAACAAAAAACGTACAACATTTAACAATTTGATAATATTTCAATCAATTCATGAAACAATTTCTTCAGTCAAATTCATTTTATGTTTATTGTGAAGGTTATCGTATATAACCTCACTATTAATTTTGAAAAAAAAAAAATTTTTTTTAGATATGTTGATGGATTCCAGCTTTAATTACGTTAAAACCCCTAAAGCATTAGATATTAGGTAAAATGAGCTTTACGTTTTAATTAACAACCCAACTTCTCCTATTAACTATTTTCAAAAGACAATGCAACGTCAATGCGGCCTCATCATCAGCACTCTTCAGTACAATTGTTATCAGGCGACATGATCTTACTCAGTCCACTTATTTCTAAATTTGAATTCTATTGTCTAAATAATTGTAATGTCTAAACTTATATAATGTGCTGTTTTAAAAATGGATTGTAATGTCTTACTCTTACAAAATGATCGTAGTGCACATGTAAAGTTGAACGAGTCACCAAAGACCACTTTGAATTTAATCACTGTTCCCAATATAAATAGAGATCAGAGGCGAGTTTCCTGTCGATGACATTTCTATTGTTCCATGCTGTTCAGGAAATCCTGTTTAAAGTGACACAGAGTATCTTTCTTAAATTTTTATTTGGTTTTGATAAGCTACAAAATATCTAATATGCTGATTGAAGTTCATATCTCATCACAAATATACCCATTTATGCATAATATCTCTAAAATCAAGAAAACATCTCAAATACGTTTTATATTCGAAATTATGCATCCAATTAATCTACCTAGTAGTTACAATACCTAATTAACACTATCGAATCTAATATATCTTTCTGTCCGCTTATGACAAGGTTTCAAAATTACGTTTGGCGAATTTGCTGCGCCACTCGAGCCACATTGTCTGGTTTTCGATCAAAATCCCGACTTTCAATGGCCGTATTTTCGCTCTAATGTACTGATTGACCTTTAACTTGTTATTTTCAGTAACAGTTAGTGGTTCCCGATGTAATAACATCGATTTCAAAAATTGACATATGTGATCCTATCAACATACTCTGTGTCTCTTTAATAGCGTATTTCTTGATTGTTGTAATTTGATGCGAACGTCCATAGAATGATTCAATATATTAAAAATTCTCACATGGTCATCCCGATATGACAATGATATCATAATTACTCGTTTTATAATTAAAATATAAAAATCGTTGTATGTATTCGGTTCAGCCAAACTCGTAACTGCCAGTCGCGCTGCTTTCGATGAATTTCCGAAATAACATTTAACTGATTGATGCGCGACATTGATCATTTTCCATTACCATCCCGACTTCAAACCCTTCTGTTGTCACTAAGCAACGTCGATTAGCTTTAAAGCGATACTTTCCTGCAACAGTCCATATTTCTTGAGCATATGATCCCAAACAACACGCGCAGTGGCTCGTAAAAGGGGATTTTATTAACGTTTCATGACAACTTCGTTAACATATTTCTCAAGGGAGATAAGTCATGAAGGTTCAGATCGTTAACGAGCAAACAAGTCAAACAACCGGGGAAAACAAATCTTGTATGATTTTTGAATTGGAGAAACTATACTGTACTCGTTTGGATTTTCGCAGTGATATTTAAATAGAAAACTAATAGAAACTGATGAGGTTATGTATGTCATATAATTTCTAATACTTGTATACTAATATTGTAATTAAATCAGGCCGCAAAGTTTTCAATCATTTTTAAATATGTGACAAACAAGAATTGATTCGAAAAACTATCACGGGTGTAGTGCGTGTTCATTCCATGAACGCGCATAGCCTTCCCGACAACATTTGATGAATTCTTTTCTTTAACTTACGTTTGAAACCTGCTTGATTAAGCATTTTTTGTCTTCACTTTTTTTTTGTAAAGATTTTTTTATTACTTTATATATTTTGTTAAAGTAGGCCTATATACAAAATTCAAGTATGCAAGGCTATAAGAACATCAAGCATTTGCACCATGGTATTAAAGAGAAAAATCTTAGAATGGACGGGGCGTTTTTCTTAGATAAGAAGACAGTTACTTTGTACTAATCTTAGGATGTACACGATACATTTCATGAATCAATGTGGTTCTTTGATTATCTTGTTTAGTACAGATCTTTTAGAACAACTTGTGACATTATGACCATAGTTTCATTAATTTTTGATAATTACATTCAGTAAAGACAGAAAATTTGTCTATGTTATATATATTGTTGATGTCGTTTTTAATTTATAGCATTTTTGAAACTTATTTTGCTGTTAAATTTAATGATTATCAATATCGGATAAAGAACACTGTTTCTGCTTTCTTGGTAACCAAACATCACAGTTTGTTTTATTAAATTTAATTGAGTATTTTAGATTCAATCCTATCGGTCGTTTCTTATAACAAAAATCGTTACGGTTCATTGATTATATATGCATGAATACCCCTTATCTACTCTATATCTCGCGTGAAATTTAGTTTGTCGCGTGTTCTTTGATGAAGTCGATGAAGTATGACAACTATATTGGCAAACATATTTATTCTTTGCTCAAAATCAAACATCCAATCTTGGAATAGTTCAAATAACACACGCTTCCATCGATCTGACATTGATCTTTGTGACAATAAAGCTTGATGACCGTTATTGACCTTTACGCGAGATTTTACGCGATCTCAAATCTCGTATTCTTGCATCACTGAAGCGATATCCTGTCATTACATACATAACACAATAAACTCTTCCCATGGGCTGCGAAAGCCCGTGTAGCTTAAAATTAGCCCCATCAACCACGACAAATAGAAGCGTTTTTCAATCAATTATTTATACAGCGGAATCAATCAAACCTAACTGACGTTGGAAAACGAATGGAGCGCAAGGTCATGTCCAATCATGGGTCACGTGATCCGAGATATCACAAACAGTAGAAAATTAGTTCTATTTGGAGACATGAAAAGAATGAGCGAACGGTGCTAATTTATCTAATTACTATGAATAATACTGGCCTGATGAGAAGAGACACCTTTTATTGATCACCCGAGTAGAACAATAGAACGTTGCTCTACATGCTTCTGACTTCCGAGTACAACCGTACAAATGTATTTATAAAGCAGTCTATTAATCAACTATCAACAATAAAACATTTCTACAGTACACCGTAAATGCTAAATTAAACGCCTGCCTCAAATAAACGTCCTTGCACAGAGCTTTCTGAAAAAAACCACCTGCCTTAATTAATGAAAATTAACTCTCTGATATGATGAGAGTAAAAACTAAGAAGGTTGATAAAGACTCGTTGATAAAAGTAAAATATCCTCGGCAAGCCTCGGATATTTGTTACTTTTATCAACTTGTGTTGATATATTTGATATCAGAAGACACTTGGGTGAGATTCTCTATATAGAATTCATATTACAGTTTCTTACACGGGCGAGTAATCAAGACTGATATTGGTTTTTCAATTTGCCCCTGGTTTCAATATCGCTTTAGGAGGGTCTATTTTAAATGAGTGAGTTTGGGTTTAACGTGTTGTCAGCGATCTGTTTTAAATGAATGTCTTGAAAAAACTGTTAATTGCTTCACGCAAGATTCATTACAGGCGAACAGTTGAACTTGCCTTAGCGCTGATGCTAGTCTGTCCAAGAACCAATAAAACAAAATATCTAAACTGAAGTACAAAAGAAAGTACCCACCAAGTAATTTGTTAATAAAAGACAACAAGACAAAATTTCGAGCATTTCAAAGGTATAATATTAATAGTGAACCATTTTCAAACATGGCAAGGACAGGTATTTACTTCTAACTTCACACATCACTTCTCTTCTTCTCATAGTGTCCACTAGGGGTATAATTTGAAATTTACACTAATTGTTTCTGCAATATTCCGTGGTCTGATGTCCATAAATGAGGAGTTAGTATCGGGTGTGACCCCATAACTGTTAATGCAAGCAAGGACACGTCTCCTCATTGAGAAAGTCAGACGTCAGATGACGTTATTAGGGATACGTTGCCACTGTTCATGTAGTGCCTGTTCCAGCTGTTGTAGGTTGACTGGTTGCTCTAGGCGACGTCTAAGTCGTCTTCCCAAATGGTCCCAAAGATGCTCAATGGGGGGTAAATCAGGGGAACGTGATGGCCAAGGCAAAACCTGGATGTTTTGTTGGTTGAGGAAGTCCATGGTGATCCTGGCAGTTTGTGGTCTGACGTTATCGTGTTGGTAAATCATCCCTTGGTGCTGCCTCTGTATGAAGGGGACAACCACAGGCTGCAACACTTGATCCCTGTATCTCTGGGTTGTAAGGGTCTGACGAATTGTCACCAAATCGGTCTTCTGGTCGCCGCAGATCCCGCCCCAGACCATGATGCTGCCACCTCCATAGGGTACCACTTCTTGGACACACGCTGCAGCCTGTCTTTTGCCTCTACGCCTGTAAATCCTCACTCTGCCGTTTGCTGTGAAGAGGTTGAATCGACGTTCGTCGCTGAAGATCACTCTTGCCCAATCACGACGTTGCCAGCGTCTCACTCTCCTTGCCCAGTGTAGACGGTCCAGGCGATGTTCGCGAGTCAGGGTCATTCCGAGGAACGGTCGGTAAGCCCGAATACCGGCAGCTCGAAGACGTCTCATGACAGTGTTTCTGCTGATGTGGTGTCCTAACGCCGTCGATGCCGTTGACGCCATTGTGACGAATCTGATGCGCAGATGCAGTGTACGCAGATAACGGTCTTCAGCGGGGGTCGTCACCCTCGATCTTCCACTTCTAGGACGGTCCGATGTCTGGCCAGTCTGGTTATGACGTTGAAGCGGTCGAATGACCGTTTGTCTGGTGTGGCCAAACCTTCTGGCAATTTGGCTGTTTGAAACTCCAACTTCAGACATTCCAACGACTCTTTCTCGCTCTGCTGCTGTTAAACGTGGCATTTTCTCGTGCTTTTTTCGGAACACTCGTAGTGAATGGTAGAATTCAGTGGTTTTTATACTCTTAGCGCGCCCAAGTCACGTAGAAATTTAAAAAATCGTGATTTTCATAAAAAATCACTTTTACCTGAACTGACATGCCTCGGATGCGTTTTGACGATATAATTTCATTGTTTCCGTTCGTAACATTAGGATAGAGCATAAAAAAATGCTACTTTGTAAATGAATATGAAATAATATGAAAATCTGTGGATGTGTACTTTCTTTTGTACTTCAGTTTATAATATATTTCAGATTATTTTCACATTAGAGACTAAAATTTAGACTACGTTGATGCAATCAATACTTAGAAGGCCGAAGAACAGTGCACACCAAAGTGTGTCTAGTGAAATTGCTATGAGAGCGAAACTTGAAAGAATGTCTAATGAAAAGATATCGCTGCTAAAGTTTACCTATCTTAAACATAAGAGAACAATTCAGCCAACATCGATGATTTCATTGGCATACGATTGAATCTCAACGTTTTGTGTCACATTGAATATTTGATGAATTTATTATATTTTCAATTCACAAAAGTGTGTTATTCTGCACGATTTTAATATATATGGTATTTATACATGTATTATTCAGCTTACTTTTAATTTACGTTTAATTCTAGGTAAACTGTAAACGGTAAACCGACAATCCTGAGACCAATTTCTATTAATTCATGACTATACAAGTTAATAGATTTCGACAACAGCTCACCAATTTTAAGGTAATTCAAAATACATTTTTGTCTAATGATGAAATTTGTTTCTATAGTGTTCGCCAAATGCGAATTAAACTTTAACATTGTTCAATCTACATAAATTTCTACAGAATATCCCCAAACCAGCTGCACATCTAATTCAAAACTGTGATGAAAATAATCTTGCTTTAAAAACTTTAAATCTCCTCTTGTAAGCAAAAGTAACATTTTTGAAAGTTAATTCAAATTGTGACAAATTGTTTTTTATTTCCTTAATATCTCTGGAGGCGTTATGCCGACCAATTCTCAGAAGTGACAACGTTTTTGTTTCCGTTTCCAATTTCAGGAGGGCACACAATTTTAAATACTGGCACTTATCTGAAAAGTCGTGACAGGCACATTCCGCAATAGCTCACATAACATAAGTCTATATAAGCTTGGGAGAAACTTATAACATCCTTAAGCGTTTCAAGATTTGATGGCTGTCATGTCACGATGTCAGTTGGAGTGAATTGAAATGATGAATCTTGGAAATTTGTGAGATAATATATCATTCTATCAATTTCAATAGGAATATTTTTGTTTACCAATAGTATGAATATGTTTAAAAAAAATCAGCCCATAAGCATATAAGACAGGAGATTCATTAAAACTCGTTGTATCTGCACCGTTGCGCACACACCGCGGACTATTACACGTGCATGCACTCACACACTTACATGATCACGCACACACTTTCATATGAGTATTCTCACAATTTGATTAGGCTCATTTCTTCTGAATATGATAACTCAAAATAAATGTTGGGAAAGAATCAGAAATGTATAATTTAAGAATTATATCGTTTATACATTATTTCATTGAAAGTTCAACTTCATTTGGTGTTGACTGTTGAAGACTATAATGGAAAAATCATTTTGGCATGAAAACCTGACCAAAGTTAAACTGGACACAGAAAAACATTTGTTTATTGTTTCGATGACAAAGTTGGTGTCAGTAAGGGGTATGATGTCCATGTGAATGATTGGCAGCCTTACATGTGTTTAATAGTATCCGGATGTCCACTACTGTAAGGTTATTCGTTATTCGTCGCTCTTTGGGACTTCCTGATTGAACCTGGCGACTTGAAATGTTCCAAACATGCTAAATGGGGCTTTGGTACGGTGAACGCGCAAGCTAATTCATTTAAACAATTGTTCCTGTTGAAGAAACTACCCAACGACTCTTCATCCATCAATATGACCCTAAGCGCATGGTCTAACTGGTCTCTTGGTGGTTGTGTGTTGGTAGCTGTCCGTCAATGGATCACGTGGTGCCTGAGAGGATAGATCATGTCGTTGCGTCGTTGATCTTTGACAACCATATCCATGACGAACTGTTGATGATCGGATCACGTTAAATGCGTTTGCAACTTGACGTTTAGACAGGCCAGTTTCAAACATTAAATGCTCGGACGTTTGACGACGGGAGGAGGCATTGTTATTGTTTGATTAAACTTATTATTAATTTGTGCGAAAGAAACCATAAACATCTGTAAACCTTCACCGTGCTGTTTACAGTAAATTAGGCAATGTGAGCCCGTAGGCGCATGTGGTGACATGAAATTCATATGCAAGTTTGTAAAGGGTTATTGCCTACATGTAAATCAGAAAAATATTCCTAATGAACGAAAGAGGCTCAAAATAGTTGATGTTTTTCCAAATGATAAACTAATAAAAATCATCAATGATCCTTATAAAATTGTGAGTTATGTATCACATAATAATATATAAAACACTGATATATTCAAGTCTATAACATTGATTCACATTGTATGTTTTCTTATATTAGGGAATAAAGGAAACCAGATGTTACCATTGACCTGACAATTCATTATATGATAAGCAATGAATTGCTGGCAACAGTGACGATATCTTATATTTTCACTGTGACCAGTGACATAAATATGGTCACTGGTCAGATGCCGGAACTATTTTCAGCTATGTTGACAAATAGGAGTAACTTTTCAGTAAATGTAACTCTAAGAACATATTAATTCAAAATTGATATTATAAATATAATAATTGATGAAGTTTTCCAAATACCAGGTTTATTTCATCTCGTGACAAAGGTAAAATTCATATTTCATTCGTGGCTGCGCCAGTCGTAAAATATCAACTTTACCCATGACACTCGATGAAACAAAAACAATCTCGATAACTCATGTCTACAAAGAATCAACTTATACATTTCTGCCCACACAAGGACAACGGCAGGTGCTTCACATCTCCCCATAACCTTGAGTAGCTGGTGTAGGAAGTGACAAAGCCTTTACAGAAAGAGAGTGTTTGTTTAGCGTTCTCATGGCAACGTTTGGCTAAAATGTATCTACCCACATTAATATCATGATAATGCACACTGTAAGCGTGTATTTGACATGCAGTATGTATGTAGACAGACAGACAGACAGATATTTTATTTCAGTCTCACCTCATAATTACAAAATAAAATACATCGTCTTGATAAAATTTGAGACACTCCATGTGGAGTCATGAGAGACTATACATATAAAAATATATTTACAAAGTAAATTTTTTATAGTCACTATGATACAATAATTCTTAACGACCATAAAAATGAGACCTTCTTTTTTGTAAAATTAAGTGGCAGGTTTTGGCAGATAAAAAACACATTTCATAGCTGGATAATATAAAACACACTTTTTCAACATCAGATAAAACATCAAAATTAAAACATGTGTTACGACAGACATTTAAAAGTTGACATCTTTCATCCTTGTTAAGAGGACAGTTCAGTAAAACATGACATCCATCTTCTATAAAATCAGAACAATGTAAACATAATCTTTCTTTCACCGCCGTGCTATCATATCGTCCCGTTTCAATTCGTAAAGGGGCAGTACCACATCTAAAATTGGCAAGGGCTCGTCTGTAAAACCGAGGCATAAAACATGTCACATACAATTCACTAT
Organism: Steromphala cineraria; assembly: GCA_916613615.1. NCBI lineage: Eukaryota > Metazoa > Mollusca > Gastropoda > Trochida > Trochidae > Steromphala > Steromphala cineraria. The sequence continues at coordinate 4,655,775 of OU744736.1, read as the reverse complement.
ATGGAGAGTACTTAAAATTATAATACAATCTAGGTTTATTACCTCCTGTACCGTTAATGCTTGACGGTCAGCACACGTTCTCACTCCATTTTGAACAAAAGTCACTGAATAAAATATTCTTTACAGAAGACACAACATATTTAGAACAATACATATTTGTAATATTACTAAAATGATTGAGACCAAGATCGGATAACTTCTTTTTTACTCTAAATGTCCAATTTCTTTTGTTAGCCTGTGCTTTATTAAAACTCCAAACAAATGTTTTTGATGTTAATCGATCAGGGTCCACATTACACAGACGTCTATAAAATCTAATAACACTACACCATTGCATAATAAAAGAAGGTGACCAACCCATGTCACCAATTACCGCATTACAGACAAACTTTCAAGAACTTAACGTTGACCCTCTAGTTTCTTGTCTGTCATTTGACTGACAATAACATGAAAAAAAGTTGGACCAAAAAATCATGTGTAAGCCCGGGCTTTTTTTTATAATGGATGCTACGCCCCTGCATAACCTTGAGTAGCTGGGTGTAGGAAGTGACAAAGCTTTACAGAAAGAGATTGTTTGTTTAGCGTTCTCATGGCAACGTTTGGCTAAAATGTATCTACCCACATTTATATCATGATAATGCACACTGTAAGCGTGTATGTGACATGCAGTATGTATGTATGTATGTATGTATGTATGTATATGTGTATGTATGTATGTATGTATGTGTGTGAGTGTGTGAGTGTGTGGGTGTGTGTGTGTATGTATGTATGTATGTATGTATGTATGTATGTATGTATGTGTGTGAGTGTGTGGATGTGTGTGTGTATGTATGTATGTATGTATGTATGTATGTGTGTGAGTGTGTGGGTGTGTGTGTGTATGTATGTATGTATGTATGTATGTATGTATGTATGTATGTATGTATGTATGTATGTATGTATGTATGTATGTATGTATGTATGTATGTATGTATGTATGTGTGGGTGTGTGTATGTGTGCGTGCGTCCGTGCGTGCGTGCGTGCGTGCATGCATGCATGTATGTATGTCTTGAAAATTCACAAGAATTGCTTTAATTCTAGGCTATAATAAACACAGTGGTCAGAAAGTTTGTATACATTATAATTACTGAATATTTTTTACGGATTTCCGTATTTCTAATGTATAACATTGTGTTTTATACTATCTAATCAGTGTGATTTTTATAGCTTAAAAAACCCTTTTATTAAGTTAAGAACAGACCGGAGGAACGTAAGTAACAAGGCAAAAGTGAGCGCAGCTCACATACCCCCGCCTTTAGTTTGACCGCCTTTCTTTGACGAAAATAGTGAAAAGTCATATGCTCTGATAAGTCCTAGGATTGTTACCGTATTTTTCCATCACATGATATAGAAAATAACATTAAAATTAAATTTGTCTGAATAGGTGTAAACTGGGATAACTATGATAATAAATGTTTTTCAACAAACTCTCACCTTCCATTCAGTTCCATGTAGGTCAATTTATATTCCAATATATGTATTCTTTGCAGTGGTATCAATATTTCAATATATGTATTCTTTGCAGTGGTAACAACATCAGTCATGTTCTATGTTCATACAGTGTCCATATGAGTATCACAATAGGTCACAATCCCTTTCTTTTGGTTACTTCCCAAAAGATAACTTGAAGGCAAAACAGTCACATTTACAATGTTTATACAGTATGTGTTTGTCATTAGGAAATATATTTACAAGCTTGATCCTCAACCTACTGTTTTCGGACTGTTTTGGTTCAAAATTTCAAATATTATTTGAACTTTTGAATTCAAACCCATAAATAAAAGACACAACAGCATCATATAGGTTACTGCCATACCAAGTTTGAAAATTCCAAGTGGTAAAGTTTTTAAATTATGATCCGGAAACGACACAAAGTCTGAATATCTGACCGTTTTTGGTCAAAATTTCAAATTTTATTTGAACGTTGGAGGTGAAACCACTAAAAGGCACAACAACATCACGTAGGCTACTGCCATACCAAATTTGAAGTTTCCAAGTGGTATAGTTTTTTAATTATGCTCCGGAAACGAGACAAAGTCCAGAAATCGGATGGTTTTTGGTCAAAATTTCAAAAATTATTGGAACCATTGAGATGAAACCCCTTAAAAGCACAACAGCATCATATAGGCTACTGCCATACCAAATTTGAAGTTTGTAAATAGTATAGTTTTAGAGTAATGCTCCGGAAACGATTTCGGACGGACGGACGCTCGCAAGGAGCGCTATATACCCCCGACTACGTCGTAGCGGGGGTATAAAAATACTGTGATTCATGAATTGTAGACTTTGAATTAAGAAAACAGCAAAATTACAGAATTTTCGCTCTTTCAGTTCTAAAAATCTAATTAACTCATAAGGCGATAACAAAGTAATTGAAGGTTCTAACATCAAAGTAAAAGAAGAGACGGTCTTGTCAAATGAAAATTTAAGTTCACCATGGATAGTCGCATTGCATTGAGTTCATTTTGGCACGTAGGAAATCGAAAACGCCAATTGCTGAACTGTACATACAATTTAGATAAAGAAATACCAGACAGATAGATGTTCGTTTGAATCTTACCTCACTCAATGTCACAACAAACATGTTTATTTAATAAATATACTGAAAATGGTGTATCAAATACCTTGGAGAAAATCATATCCGCCCCTCTATATGATATCAACTATAGAAATCTAAACCACAATCAAGGGAAGGTGTTTGAAACATTCCGACTACTCGATTCATTATATATAATGTGATATCACACAGTTATAGAAGGTTTTCGTGTGTAAAATATCGATAAGAACTCTCAGTGATTTGGAATTTTCGGAAATAATTTATGAATATCCTGCTTTGGAAATTAATGCTCCTTAATAAATAAGAACGCAGTCACTAACGATGCATACTAATCACCAAAGTCCAAATGTTCCGATCCGCTACACTGTATCACCTCTTGGAACTTTCCTGAGGAAAACCGGTACTGATTTCATCCGCCATTAATCCATGGTATGAAACCATTAAGGCATTGAATGGTCTTGCTGTGTGATGGTGAAAAGTGTCATGGTATCATGGTTTGAAAACACCATCAGGGCATGCTTAGTTCTCACGGACGTGACCTTGACACACTTGGAGACTGAGATCATGAAAGTGTGAGCTTTTAGCTGGATCACGAGACAGTTTCCTCATTACAAGACATAAGCATTTGTAACATATATATTAACTGGCTCACTGTTTAAATTGATTAAAGCAGTATGGTTGACTTAACTTAATAAAATAAAAAGGATAATTTCAATACGTTTTTTCATGATGAAAGGTCCCAGTGGTGATATAGCATAGAGCACAGGGTCATTTAAACCTAGGTTACCGAGAAGTCTTTCTAAGCGAATTAACATAACAAGAAATAAACTAAGATGTGTCATTTATGAGATATAAATAACATTTGGTATACAGAAAACAATAGAGGCGATTTCTATGTTATTTAATTAAAGTCAGTCCTCAAACAAGATAGCAGAGGATAGTGTATGATAAGTGTGGGTGTAAAATCTCTAAACTTGAAGCACTCCTCTTTGTATTTCCAAAAGTATATCTTGGGTGTGTCCAAGCAATGCAATGTTGCTAATTACGGACGGTTATCAATAGCTTATTTTAATTAAACATGATTAGGATAATTTGATGAAACTTAGATAAACTTTAAACTTTACAACGTTGAATTAATTAATGAGTTATTGTTAATAATGCTAAGATGATACATTTCAATCATATTCGTTATGATTTTATTTGAATTTAGAGGAGACGAATTTGAGCATTTTCAGTATGTTTTAATGATACAAATTGTAAGAAGCATCCTTATTTTGCGAAACTAGTAAAAAATGAGTTTGAAATAAATGGCGAAAAGGACATGATTTCATATACAAATATCGACTCGAGAATTTATTTCAGTTTATCCAAATTACAAGTAATTCTGTCAGCAAGTGATACAATGCTATAATTAAAGGCTTGCATGTAAGCAACATATTTGTACGAAGCCTATATAAACAACACTCAGTATATTTAGAAATTACACAACGTTACTTCGCTCGTCTTGTTCAAGGGCTTGATAATAGATCATCGACTCTCTCCACTATTTCAAACTTAGGACTTTGGACACTCACCGGTTACATAGATAAATGTAAACTTATATTCTTTGGACGCTTATGCAATTTATACTGTAACAACATAGCAAAAAACATTTTCTGTGCAACAATCTCACTTCCTAACAATCCCCACTCAATCTGCGATGATCTAATATCAATCCTTTCCAAATACAATTTATATGGTTATCTTTGTACTTATATTCAAAAAGGTTATTTTCCAACAAAAGCTGAATGGCGCAAAATTGTGAATACAAGTGTACATAGGGTAGAAGAACAAACATGGCTTTTAAAATTATCTGTTGATAACAATATGTCCCTGTATGCAAATGTTCACAATACACTTGACTATCACATTCTTTGGCAACTGGCCTATGTAAAACCAGAATACAGAAACCCTCTTCAGCTATGTATTAAAGTATCATCTAGAGGAAAAATATCAAAAGAATGTACTTTATGCAAAAAACATACTTATGACTATGATTTCCACATATTATTACACTGTGAAAGCCTTACTTGTGATAGAAATGACTTTTTTAGCTCACTTATAGATTCGCTTGATGTTGAAACGTATGTTTTATTTGAAATGCAAGAAGACCTTGATATGCTAACTTTTCTATTCGGAGGTACAACAGATTTTTCGAAATATGTAAATCATACTACATGGGAATTTATTATTCTTAAGTTTACACTTTTTGTATATAAGCTCAGATCGTATCTAACAAATGTTTATACAAATTGAATTTGTGCACTGTTTTATTGTATATACTGTAAATGCTCTTGTCCATTCATCCTACGTTTTATAATATTGTCTTTGAATTTTTTGATGTTTTGATATTATCCTTTTAATATAACAATGTAACAATCTTCAAATTATTGGAGGAAATAAAGATTCTCTCTCTCTCTCTCTCTATATGTCTTTTTGTGGACTGACTACAAATCTATTTTCCTGCAAACTTAGCTTTACGATACATCTACACATACATGTATGTGTACTACTAATTATCATACACATACTTAGTCTGTCAGCGGGACCCTTACATAAGAAAAAACTTTTAAGCAAGTCTGTAAGAAGACTGGAGAGCTGAGTTTTATGAAATGAAGAAAACTAAATATTCTTTTCATTATGTTTTCATGTTTTAGATTTATTGACAATTTAATATCAAAGTCTTAGTTTAGAATAAAACAAACTGTTTTGAAGTAGTGAAGGATGGATAAGATAATGACCTAGTGAAAATATAACATAATCACTTTCTATTTCCGATGTAAATTAAATTTTGTCTTATATAAGCTCTCCAACTGGAGGCATAATAAGTAATATATATATAATAAGTAATATATACATTTAATACACAATACATTCAACCAACGCTGGCATGTAAGTACAACATTCCGACCGTTACACATGTACATTCAAAAGTACCTAAAATGTCTTTCTGTCACGTAAAGCGAAGATTCGTGTTCACATTCTTCATTACATACGTTGAAAAGGTACAACATAGAAAAACAAAATTGAGTCCTTTTGCTAAACATATGAATGATGAAGTACACGCATAGATCTTTTATAATATTTCATATGCATGATTAAATCTTCTTTCAAATGTAAGTTGACATAAATATAAATGATTATCATCCTTTTATTTTATTTGAAGAGAAAATGTCACTATCAGTTATTTCATTGCATCACTCGTTGTTATGTTATATGTCGTCAGTGCTTGTAACATACATGTACATCAGTCTCAACCATGAGGGAGCCTATTGACCCTGTTTTACTCTAAAATAAACCAAAAAAAAACCCCAAGAACATGAAATAGAAGATTAACATCTCAAGATTAACATAAACTCTGATAAAAGGACGCACAACAGATATTTTTGACATAGTGAACATCGTAAATCAAGTCCTATAAGTGATTTCTCCCATTTGATTATCTCTCAACCCAATCCCTGATAATTTGAAAATTATTATTGAAATATCTCGTGAATCGTAATGGGGTAAGCAAGTTTTCGAAAACAAGGGAATAAGCAATTCCAGGAATTAGGCACGAACCATATCACATGTAACACAACCCAAAAGGCAAAGGTTTTGTGACATAACTTTACACCACTTAAAAGCCTAGAGAGATGCGGTTCAACAGATGAAACGTTCTCTTGTAACGTTATACTCTCTCATACTCTATACGAGATATAAGTGTAACGAGGTTTTGAAAGAGAGGATAGAGCGGGATTTTAAGTTTTGGGGTTTGAATGGGTGCAGTAAAACAATGAAAGGCACGGGACTGATAAGTTATAAAGGAAGGTTGTCTGTGTTGCCCTATCCGCCCTCGCTGTAACTGACAATCCCCCTTGCATCTCAAGAATGCCACTGCTCGGGTTAGCAGACGGGAAAGTAGATCAACAGGCTATAATAAGACACATTCAGATCACGCGATATCTCGGATAACGTATACGAGGGGTCATTGTTATATAGTTTCTGCACTGTCTCCACTGTTAGTACGTTGGTGCATTGTTCATAAGGACTGTCATACACAGTCGAACGTTTTATTTTCACACTAGGCTTAGCTGTGAGATCCGCCATTACTATTGTATCGCTGCGTGACGTCACATCCGCTTGATCGGGTTAGTTGTGTTGGTGAGAGCAGGATCGATACAGTCAGTGGGAAAGCTCGGAATACTTCTCAGATCTAGGATCAGTAATCAGTTCATTGCTTGTTGTACACGGATTAACTAACCATGGGGCTCGGAAACTGCTACACATGCATCAAGTATTTGATGTTCGCATTCAACTTTTTATTTTGGGTAAGTTTTTTTTGTTTCTTCCTCACATCACCAAATTCAGGTGCCCCCTCAAAGCAACATCCAAGTGTAAACAGATCTCTCTCTGGGTGATATCATCACCAAACGTGTATCGCCTTACTAACACGCCCATACAAGAACACGAGGACAACAGGCAAACGTTTCTCAGCCAAGTTTCTCACAAATACTACTGCAACACTAACTGCACGCTCGCCTCAAGCTCATGCACGGATTTTGACGACCTATTTTATTTCACGATCCGATAGAGTTTTCAAACATGTTTTCACTGAAGAAAACATCTACACACTATCAATAACACAATCAACACACACACAAGATACACACGTCTGTAACTAATGTTACCAGGACGAAGCTTTCTTTACGCTTAGGTTTGAAATCTAGTGCAGAGAGATGCTAGTATTGATAGAAAACGCGCTCAACAGTTACAAGTGATTGGCAATGAATGTCGTCTGCTTGACGCATTGCTCGTCTGCGTCTTTGAAACGGGATGTAAGTCCTGTTTAATTTGCACGAACAATGCTCTGATTAACACTATTGATTAGATCAGCGTTATTTAGTTGTTTTATTGTCGCTTGTCACTAGGTGCAGTGAAGCAAATCTGACCTCGTTACAGTTGAGTGATCAGGGCTGTGCCCGCCAAGCAGGCCGCACAGGTGTGAACAACATGGATCCTCTGCAGATATTCATAAACACTGGTCTAATAGTCAGATCTGTTACAAACTTCTGACCTTTCAACAACCTCGTGAAAAGCAAGGCTATATTTAAGGCAGTTGCAAGAGCCTTCTATGAGGCTTCTTTCATACATATATTAAATCATATTATGATTATTTCTTTTCAGAGACTGAATATGTGTCTACATAAGGAGGGAGGGAAGATCTTATATGTACTCATTGAAGGGGGGGGGGGGGGGTTATTGATTTGGATCTCTTAGTCTTTCTTAATTCCACACTTGCAGATAGCCCTATGGGCTTTTACAGTGTTGTGGGGATCATTGATGGGAGGGTGTACCAGATAGTTACTGCAGTTGGGTGGAGAGGGGGAGGGGGTCAACATCTGGGGGTTGGTTCAGGTATTCAGGGGGGGGGGTGGCACAGTTGCATTGCCAGGGGCGCTCACTCGGTCTGTCATACTACTGTCTAGGAGAAGAATTCGTGTTTATTACTTTGAACATTCCCCGTGAAGGCAACCAGTTGTGACCCAGATGTAAATGGGACTCCACCTAGCATAGCTTGTGGCCCTATCTCTTCAAATATACATTAGTGTACCGAATAACCGCCATGCAGTTGCTTCAAATAGGGCGAATTAACGCTCTCTCTGTATTCCAACAGTGAACGATAGCAGTGTTACAGTTTCTATTTTGGTGTGCTTTTCAGGCAATTTCGCGAATCACTGCAGGGTACGAGACTCAAGCATTTAGATTTTTGACTATAAACTCTTGATTTACCGTATGAGAAATGTTAATATATAAATAACAGATATTGTTTTTGAAAACGTGATAAATCGATTTCAATTTCATACCGTCCCAATAGCCTATAAGAACCTGTGGAAGTTGAATTTGTTAAAATACACTGTTGCTGTGGATAATGATTTGAATGTATCATTAATGAGGACTTGTAATGAATATTAGTTTGCAAAGGCATTATCGCGAATAACTACAAGGTTGAATTAGTTGTTTAAAACATAAAATGCAGTTATCATCAAGGAAATGAAAACGTATTATAAATGATGTATGATGTATTGCCTACTGATATTATACAAATATGAAAGTTACAAACTGTTTTTGTTAAATATATAAAGGCGTTTAGTGATATTGCTTAATTTAAGGAGACTTGAGAATGTAATGTAAGAAAGACATACACATATGGTAATTCTTGACAATGCCCGTTTGTATTTTCTAATACGCAATATGAAGCACATATGTTCATTTGTTGTGTTATCTTCTTTCCTGTACAGAAGATGCACGTCCGTTGCCCGCCTATCTCGTCTTAGATCGTAGAGATAGAGAACAACTGTTCTCTTGAACCTTAAAGGGACAGTAGCACGTTTTTATATTTTCAATTTTACACTGATAATTGTACGTTAATGCTAAAGGTACTATTTTGATAGTGTCAAAAATCTCATCACACAAACCAATCATCCATAGTCAGAGAACAAATTATAAAGATTCACATGAAGACCATTGGCGGCCATTTTTGTGTGAACATCTTTAATTCGTTTTAAGAAAAAGGAATCGCATGGCTGAACTTTTCATTAAATATTTGATTTATTACTGCTTCATTTAGTTAAGATACCTTGTCTTTCGATTGGAACCATCTATTTTCATTTTCCGTACATCACGTTATATTCCCCCTAGTAACGTGCCACTGCCCCTTTAATATTTTCCCAAACTTTCTACAAGCCTAACTTCTACAGCTCATTGTTTGTGATATAACCACCTTATTACATTCTCTTTATACAGAGTCTTCTCTTGTTTTTATCCAAATTTATTGATTTCTCCTTATTCACTTACAAATATGTCCTTGTTGATATTTCCGCTATCACGGCCAAATAAGAAGTATCATCAAAATAACCCATATTACTCCTAGAATATATAACGCACTTGAGAGCAATTATTCATTACTGAAAGTACTAAAAACAATAGTTCCTTGTCGGAAGTTTATGATTAACGCGGATGGCAAAGTGCACTTGTATATGGATATATTCACATCCTATTCTAGCACCAAACAAAGGGCAAATATTGTTTATTCATTATCAGATATTTCAAGCAATGTCATAAAGAGACATCCATCGACCATAACCATATACAAATGACGTTGATTTATGCAACTTTGATATAGTTGATATACGAATATGATGAAACTGTAAAGCTATTGTGATTTACTTTTATATTACCGTATTGTAAAAGGGGTTGATGATCGTGTATTCTTCATCGTTTATGTCATTTCCGTTATAAACATATAATATTTTAACATGAGTACATGTGTTTGGTTGATCTTATCATTTATTTGTTATTGAAACATACACTCTTGATTAAATTCACGTGTAAAACACTTAATCTTTAAAAGACAAAACTTAAAGTGAGAACAAGTCAAAGGTGATAATGTATGGCCCTTTAACTAATGTTAATTTGAAGTAGGGTTTTAACTGCTTGAATATTGAAACAGCATATGTTTTGTAATACACTACTCTGTAATTGCATTCAGAGAATTGTATGCAGAGAAACTTGATGTGAGAACATGCCAAGGATAAACATGTATGACCCTTAACTGAAAATACATAGCAAGTAGGGTGGATTGAACGTGATAACTCAAGTCACAGCCGGTATATCATAATGATATGATAATATGATAACATAATCTTCGCTCAAAGGTATAACGATTGCGTTAAGGAGTTTTGTAAGTGATTCAACCGTACAGACAGCGTTACTTCATGTTAAGCAACGGCTCGATTAGTTTGACACGTCAAGGTTGCAACATGTTGAAAATATTTATCTGTGTATTGCAAAAGGAATTTCAGTAGGTAATTAACGTTATGACACTAATATTCTGTATTTTGTCACGTTTGACCACGTAGATGTGTATAAGAATCATTTTAATAAATCCCATATTCATAACACAGAACACTGCTTGAATTGGACCATGCAAGCAAGGATAAAACACTACCAAAATGGCGTTCTATTCTATACTCAATAATATTTCTATAGTTCGTATACTGGTCCATATGATGCTTAGATATTGAATGTAGGCGTGGTCTAACGTTGTTGAATTGTTAGTTCATGTATCTTATTATGAATGTCCATGCATGAACTGAAACATGTAAAAACATGTCATCTCTATAATCGTATACAATCGGATCAATGATATTTGCAAATCCCTTGAAAGTCTCTGGCTTATGCATTAAGATGATTTGTATTTTGGCAGTCAACTAAGCGACCTTGATAATTAATTTTGTCTTATCAGGAAGAATTACAATGTCGTGTTTACTACAGATTAGACCAACATATACATGTAGTCGCTGAAAAAAGAGTTCCTGACAAATTTCATTATTTAAAATTTTTTTTTGAAATAATTAAGAATTAGTCCTGACCTGTATTTATTCAGCCTAAAGGGAAGCGACTAGACTTGCCATTATTCTATAGACTTATGAACTGCAATGTGTTTTTACTTTAGGGTCTTGATACAGACTTACATCAGATGAATAACTGACGTTAAGCATCCTTTGAAATTTAACGTTTATTGAATTGAGATACTTTTACTAAAATTCATTTACATACATGATGCAGCTGTGATAACCGCGCATTTGAATTCAATTGGATTCAAATCATAACATGACGAAAACGCGAGACCTTTGAACCTTTGAACATAACCAAGATGCGTTACAATTGTTAAGTCATTCAATTTGAAAACATACATAGAGGCAATATTGTACTGTGTCAAAGCAGCGCGCAACTGCACAGCGTGCACTCGACAGTCACGTGACCTGATGTATCTACAAATATATCTGCATGCTGGCAAGTGTCTTAAGTCCACCTCATGTGCATACTTATCATACCTAGTCAGGGCTCAGAGATCATGGAATCCGGCCCTTGCTATGGGTTAAAAAGACGACGATGATGTCCTTGTGAATATCGCCAAAGCCTTTGTTAGTCCCCTTTTGTACATCTTGCATATGCATATGTTTCAGCACGTCTTATTGATATTTCATTCAAATGAGTTAATTTCCCTGGAATTTCCTATCTTAACGTTCAAGAAGTTAAATTTATATAGTTGAACCATATTCAACAAGCTTATAAATCATTGAAGACTCTTTTATTATGATGATAATTTTAATACTGTTTACCAGCTCAGTTAATGTAAATGATCACTTTATTGTTTTGAAATAGTGTTTAGTTAAACTAAACGTAAGGCTAGATACACCATCATTTTTGTGTATCGTGCCCCTCCTATGTGATAGAAATGGCGTGATACAGGTCCAGGCGTTCTGACCTGGCACTGTTAATAGATATATTATATAGGGTTTCGAAATGCTGCACTGTTAATAGATATATCAAATAGGGTTTCACAATGTCGCAGTGTAAATAGATAGATTAAATATGGTTTCACAATGTCGCAGTGTAAATAGATAGATTAAATAGGGTTTCACAATGTTGCTTTGTAAAAAGATAGATTTAAAAGGGTTTCACAATGTTGCAGTGTTAATGTAGAGTTTAAATAGGGTTACATAATATGGCAGTGTTGATATTGATGTATTAAACTGGGTTTAAGAACTAAGCAGTGTTAATATTTCACAATGGAGAAGCGTTAATATGGATAGATGATATAGATAAACAGACAGGGAGACAGGCCGACATACTGACAGATAAATAGATAGATATATAGATAGGTCGATGCTTTGATTAATGGTTCTAAATGTAAGAGTGGTTTAATAGCTTAGTGATCGTAACTTTTCATAAAGTATCGTCTTTGTTGTATTTGAAATCATAACACGATTACTGAATTGATTAAAGGTTACAATTGATCCAATGGAGAAACACAATATGGATAAATATTGTGACGAATCTAGTACGCAGTATGTATTACATTTACAATATGAATCGTTACTCAGAAGTCCTTTATTGACAATGTTGAAGTATTACGGAAGAGACTAATATCCGTCACTAATCAGACTTGTTGAAGAAAGTGTGAAGCATGTTACGCATGCTTTGTAGTCAAATCAAGAGATTTGTTCAAGTCCTTAGCTGTTTCATGCTAGGTCACGTCCGGTGCTTTGATCCGAGCCAACTAAAATCCGGAGCATTCCTTGCTGGACTGGTTTGTCCTCTTCGTTGCTATGTCAAAGAGTAACAGGCCATTTGCCTTAGGTAAACCATCCAAATGAAAACTCAAAAGAATTGAATGATATTGAACAAAATATTGAGATCTAGACTTTATGAGTAGAAAGTACATCTCTCTGGAAATTCTGAACAAGCAATCGGTACATGTATTGCTACTATTAACAATAACGCGTCAATCATTTGGTTTAATGGCCTGTTTCTTGATGCTGCTCATAACTTTTCATTCGCTCGACGCTCTGCATTCTATTTGCATAGAAAAAGCAAGACGTTTGATGCATACATAATGTGTACATCAGTCAACGTAAGCAAGTTTATTCGGGACAAAAACGGAAACGCCCGAACACCTTCTCTTGGCGTTCCTCGTCTCCATGGAAACGACCCTGTATTGCACGCCCTGATGTCATTGGGTGATATATACGAGTGTTGTTGTTTCTTGTATATTGTTGTCTCACGCCACAAGTGAAATGTTGGCACCGCGTTTATTACAAGGGAAATAAAGAAGGCATGTGATGTCGAGAACTACGCTCATCACTGCGAGCCATGTATTCTGTATGTGGTTGTCTTTTATATGCCCCGTGATGAATATTTCATAGTATCTGCGGTGTAAGTTAATAGTCTTCCCCAGAGAATGCCTCCATTCAGAGGAGCTCGGTGCTTTCTTATAGTTTCCATTTGATTATACGAGGTTGAAACATGAAGTGGGACACCTAGGTACACAATTTCATATAATTCCATTTGATAATACATGGTTGAAACATGAACATTTAGGTGTCTTAAAAGTTGATGACGACACTTATGGAAACTTATATAACGTTTTACAGTATCAAGATACACAGATGACTGTTTAGCGTATTTATCATGGGTTTAATACTTTTGAAATGCTATAATGGTTATATCTCTTTTATCGATAAAATTTTTGAAAACGAGAAATCGGTTTCATCGTAAAGATATCAATGATTGGCATATGTGCCAAATACGTTTTTCACGGACGCCTTTGACATGAAGACAATATAGTCATAACCAACACTTCGTGATTTTCTTGATATTTTTCTCCTTGTGGCTTACAAGACCATATAGCATAATCTGACTATCTCCCTTTTCGCGGCCCGTTTGGCGTAACAAAATAATGTCAATATAAAGATTTCTTCTCCAAGATGCCAAAAGCAAATTTTTGATGTTTCAACGTGTCATACATCAACAACGAGTCACCGACCCTTCAAGAATTAGGCCATCATTAGAAGTAATTATCGCTAAAAGGGAAATGAAGACATACTTTTACCCTGTGGCATACTCCCCCTCGTTAAGTTATTTCCACGAAGATCCTCATCAACCGTATAAAAATAGCCGAGACCCTCTAAGCCGGCACTTCTTTCATGTGTATACAGTTTCTATGGAAACACAAGGAAGCATTTCAAAGATCTGGGTCCCAAAGTCAGCGCAATCCCCCGTAGAAACAATCTTTAATAAGGATTCCTTCTCCCAAATGCCACCATTATCTGCCATAAATATCCTTATATGGAATTAGAGTCACCGTTCTCTCCTACGAAAGCCTAATATGGCATTGACCTGATTTCCGTCTTTACAAAAAAAAAAGAAGTAAATCCCTTTGTAACTCTTTGACAGTTTGCTTTGATAGATTTTTTGTTCCTTGTCAATTTTGATATTTCTCGGATTTTCTTTGACAGTAATAAAAATGTTGAAAGGTATTGAAGGAGACGTATCTTCAACATTTGAAAGGAAAGTATTTCTCAGATTCTTAGCAACTCATGCATTATGATATTGAAAGGTATCGTATACATCATTTTATATTAAAAAATGGAAAGAGAATCCGTATTCTTTACCGTGACGACAGGTCTTCTTTTTGAAAGTAGGACAGATTGTTTTGAATTACATTATTACAATGGTAATGAAGACAAATCATCTTGATATAATATTCTTAAACGAAAAACAACATCTTCTGAAAGGCGAGAACTCTGAAATAATGAGATTAAATTTTTAAAGTTTACTCTTTTATATGATTGTCTCTCAAGAAGCTTATATAGACATGTATAACTTTACGGAATTATTTGCAACCATAAGGCATATTCGTAATTCCTACGGCATGTTCTTTTGACACAAATAATTCTATTGTGCTAAGTTTTGGGAAGGCAATGGTATAAAGGACTTTGTTATCGATTAAAGAAATGGATTATGTTTCTTGTACTATCTAAACAATGAATGTTACTCTCGCCCTGGGATAACTTCAACTTCGTTTAGCTTTGACAAAACCAAGTTATGACATCAAAGAAATGTCCTACTAATTCACATTATTCGCTTGAAAGCAATTATAAAGGAGGAAATGGACTAATTCGGATTAAGTATTACTACTTATGATTATATTGAGAAAATAATGTTGATACAATTATAGTCCTCCTTTGAAGTAGGATATGCTCTACGGATGTGGATTGTCGCCTTACGGGCAACCGCTTCATTTGATGTAGAATATTTCGACCTCCTTACAGTTCTAGTGTTACCAGTTTGTTAGCATTTCTGAGACCCGAAAGTAGATGATACTGTTTGTAAAAGTAAATGTAACAACTTATAAACTCAACATACATGACATTTTACATTCCTCCAGTTCATGTTCATTGTTCTAATTCCAGTTCATGTTCATTGTTCTAATTTCAGTTCATGTTCATTGTTCAAATTTCAGTTCATGTTCATTGTTCGTATTTCAGTTGATGTTCATTGTTCAAATTTCAGTTCATGTTCATTGTTCTAATTTCAATTCGTGTTCATTGTTCAAATTTCAGTTTATGTTCATTTCAAGGTTTCATTCAGTAACGGAATGCTAGAGATACCATGCAAAGGAATGATTGTGAATATTCATACAAACGCAGCAAAGTCATCGACGGTGCACTAGGTTTTGAAACTTCTGTTGCACCTGCTGTATATCAAGGCCTCATATCGGAAGCATTTCTATAGGACGCAAAAACACGCCAAGTTTTAACATAATCATCATTGTTCGTTCAAACTTCAAAGTCAACTATGAGAAAGTGGTTTGAACAACATGGATAAGAGTGTTTGTTTGATAATGGTTGTTTTAACAGAGTTGAATTTTAGGATTTTTAATCCAGATGCTAGTGTACTTTTGATCTCTCTCTTGTTTTTGTCTAAGAAGAAGGCAAAACATTATCAAGATCAATTATAATTCCTTGAGTGAGAAGGAAGAGATATGGACTCTTGTGATAATATTACCTTATTTAAGAATACTAAGGTCACATCTTTACCAGCTTTAATTATTTTCATTTCAAAATTATGTCAACTGAAATTGATTACTGATCACTCAACCAATGGTATAAGACTGTTTAGCTAAAACTTGGTTTAGCTCAGTCTACCTATCGATCTACTAGTTCACAATAAACTGTATACCACTCATTCACCCCGTTAGATTAATGGATAAGAAGGACCCTGCTATAAGAATTGCCATTCAATGACTCTACTCCCACTAGAAGAAAACACTTCAATATTTATGGTTTGTTACCATGAATTATCTTCCCTTTCTCTGAGCAATTTAGTGCTCGCTTAAATCTCGCGAGACGTGGCGAGAATAACGGAAGGTCACGATCCCAATCTCGTTTGATGATGAAAGCGTTCGATCGTTATTTATAGGATGTGGTCTGAGAAATACCCAAGTGAAAGCTAAAAGCGGACTGTTAGACTGGCATTATGTCTATAAAAACCTATGTTGGTATAGATTTATAGACCGACCTGTTTAATTCAAATTAAAATGAAATCTTAAAAACTCTTTTTGAATCAGGCCTAATATCGTCTGCTTTCTGTTTTACATAGGTGGAAGTAATGATGAATAAGAAACTGTACGACTAACTTATCAGATAGTTGTATGATTTGGCACTTTAACGGAAAACATAGTAAAAATAATTCGTCTTTAAAAATCAATTTCAGATTATTGTTCCTTCTTACTAGTTCATTGAAACGAACCTCATCTGTTTTAAGTACATTCAATTTGCTCTTTCAGAAAGAGTTTTTAAGATTGTAGATCTAATTTAAAACAAAACATCGCCGTGACGTAACTAATCGACATAATCAATACACATGCAAGAGGAATTCAAGATTTTTCAGACCTATCTTAAATTATTGATATATTTCTTATAAACAACGTGGCTTTGAGAAAAGGTTAAAATGCAGCATATTAATACCGCCTACAAGTTATAGGTGAAACTATAAGTCGTATTTAGCGAAAGTGAAGTGCATTCAAAATTAATTTGATGAGAGCTTCTCCTCTCATTAGGAGCTAACGGGTTCAGGGCATGCTGCTTATCTGTTAGTCTGTCTAACAGCCCCTGAAACAAAATATCTTTAAAGACCCTCACAAGTCTATATTATTTTAGCAAGTCTAGCCCACTGCAGTTTCAGGAAAATGAACAGATTCAGTGGGCTTCTTTCAATTGTAATAGTAGAAAGCTGCATATAACATGTATTTTCATTTCAGAGACTGAAATTTAGTCTACTCATCTGTCAGACATAAATTAATTGTTAACTCGCTTCTTAGGGTGAAAGTACTAAAGAGTCGAATATCTTGTAACGATAGGCGTTACTTTGTGGAATTTTTGTGATAGATTTGTATATAGATAGTTTAAACGATTATTTGGACTTGATTCAAACAATATATCCTGTACTTGAAATGTTGAAACCTCGGTACAATGTAAGGTTAAGTTCATATGTTATATATGTTACATAGTTTAAAGTTTCAAGTTTTTGATAGAAGGACGGATTTCCCTAATTTCACTTTTCGTAAAGTCGTCCCATTTTTGAGAAATTTCACAAGGACATAATTCTTGTTTGTGTTTCCTTACAATGACCTACTATGATAACTGCGCATGTTTCTTAACAGTCTAACTCAACCAAAAGGATATACTGATGCGATGTGATCATTTCATTCCCTCATATGACTTTATCAAAACTTGCAATAAAGCCCTTTTACCTCGCAAGAAACCACGAAATTCATTAAGTTATATTTGATTTACCATATACGTCACGGACATTTAATAAAAAAACTACAGCTAGGTTTCAGATCGCTTTCTGAGATATCGAGTAACTGGTGTTACAAATGATGGGTAGCATAATGTGTTCGATTCCAAGTCATAATTTACATTACATTAATGTTTTATTTCGAAGCGGTTTAATTATGTCAGAATGTAATATATAATGGTTCTCACAGGAATTCGATTTTGTTTGAAAACAAAACTTAATGTCTTCATGACGTAATCGTAAGATCAGAATCGTTTTGATTGCTAGTTTGCATGCACTTCATAACCATTGTCTTACTGCTTCAATAAGTTCACCGACATCAATTCATTTCCTGATATAACACTGTATTCAGAATGCCTGGATTAATCAGTTTCAATTTCTCTTTCTCATGACTCTTCATGATGACCGTGACCCGATGTCTGAAAATAGAATGCGAGGAGAAAATAGCCTCGTGATTGCCTTCAATCTGAAGAGCAGCACTGCACAATTCGAGGAGGTACAAAAACGGGACAGTCTGTTTATAGTGTCAGATCGATGGCAGAAGGCATGGAGGATTTCTCAGGCGTCTTGATGGCGAGAGTTCTGTACCTTTCCAATCATTCCCTTAAATTCCACATTGGTTATGTTAGCTGTTTTCTGTAAATTGAAGTTGAAACTGGAACAATATATTTTGAAGAACTAACATAGTCAATTCTTATGTTCGTTTGGTGAACAATTCCGGATCCAGTATGGTCCATAGTGTATCGTCTCTTTATTCTGAAACTGTTTTGAGGATTTGGTCACTTGTATAAAGAGACCGGACATCCCACTGACCTTTATACTGGTATACTAATCTTACACTCAGACTGTGGTTAATAACAATTACAGTAACTAAACCTCTTGAAAAGCAAATATAGATCTGCAATTTCTAATTCTCCGAGGCTTCTTTTTTATATTTGATACAATATTTGTTTTTGAGAATGATTAATTTTAGAGACTAAGTATAAGTCTAACTGGTATACTCACGCCTAGATATACTCGTTGGTGTACAGTATTAGTATTGGAATGTCGCCTTCATGAATACAGGGATTCATCATAACGGAAATTGCTAGTCCGCTGCATTTTGGGACTCATTGGAAGTTCTTCTGATGTTCAAGCACTGGATGGGTAGGAGTGGATCTCACTGACTGAACTCATCACATGCTGACACCACCTGACGTCGATGTATACCACATTTATATTCTACACATACCTGTTTGCCCTACCTTCCCTATCTGTAGAGCAATCGTTTGTTACTCATCTACGTATACTGTTGACATTTTGAAACGATTGTATAAAAATATCACTTAAATGAGTTACCCATTGCTTGAAATAAAACATCGGGTGTTCTTACCCTTGAAACAAAACATTTTGACCTCTTTGAAAGAGAAATCATGTGTTAGTGATCAATATAATCCTTTGGTAAAGTAAATTTTAATGGTGGAGCTATACAATGCATGATCTACTTAAAGGGGCAGTAGCACGTTTTTTGATAATTTTATAATCTGAATTTCTCACTGATACTTGTAAGTGAATGCTAAATGAATTATTTTGACAGTGTCAAAAATCTCATTACACAAGCCAATCATCTATTGTCTTAGGACAAAGAATGAAGATTCACATAAAATCCATTGGCGGCCATTTTTGTGTGAACACCTTTAATTCATTTTTTGTAAGAAAAAAGAATGGCATGGCTAAACTTAACGTTATATATTGGAATTATTACTGCTCAATTTAGTTTAAATACATTGTCTTTCAATTGAAACCATTAATTTTCATTTTCCTTACATCACTCTATATTCCCCCTAAAAACGTGCTACTGCCCCTTTAAAGGCTGATGAAGGAAAGAAACCATTCACGGTAATATACCAATATTAAGCCCTTTAATGAAATGTAACAAATATTTGATAGAAGATCCTATTTTATATAATAATCATTATCGCTTGATTTAACAAAGAATAAAAACATTACAAACTTACAGAATTGTCAAATTTTGGTAACTTTTGGTCACTTAGGCGTGACTTGCTTGACAGGAAGAGAAACTATTTTCTCTTAGAACCGTTGGTTAGCTTGTCTTTATTGATAACATTTGCGTAGCATAGCAAGATAATTGTTTTGGAATTTTGGAATGATTAATTTGTAATATTGATAATGAATTATGAGCCGGTAAACACGATTTCTGTTGAACACCAATATTTTCATCACATCTGATACTGTCTTTAAATGGTCTTTGAGATGCTCAATTAATTTTCCATTAAGGAAATAGGATCCCCTGTTTTCCTACATGAGAATGTCTATGCACTTTATTTATCATAACCTTTAGATATGATAAGGGATTGTTAGATAGTCCATCAACCTGTTTTCAACTATGCGTTCCCTGCAAGATTTGTAATGACGATAATTATTGTACTTCATCTTTACTGATAACATAATTCTCTCCATCGATACGAGTATCTGTGGGATACCAAATATCAACGATATCATCTTTAATCATCAATGACCTACATGCAAGCATCAAAGAGAACCTATGCTTGCTGGCCTTTAAACAAACTCTAATTATGCTTCATGCTGGCAAGTA
Organism: Steromphala cineraria; assembly: GCA_916613615.1. Taxonomy (NCBI): domain Eukaryota; kingdom Metazoa; phylum Mollusca; class Gastropoda; order Trochida; family Trochidae; genus Steromphala; species Steromphala cineraria. The sequence goes on along the minus strand of OU744736.1, from coordinate 4,635,351 downwards.
TAATCAGAGCGACATGTACTAGATAACTGTTCTCTGTAATTGTTGAGAGACGGAGACAGGAATGTAGCGTGATAGTCATTAGAGGAGATAGGGACTGGGTGCCTTCACTGATAGGTGACATTCGAGAGGCTTTGAAAGAAGGAAACTTTACTGATTCGACAAGAATTCTTTTAATTGAAATTGGCTGAAAATGATACTTACTAATACTTCATAAATGAAGTATATCCGTATAATTTTTGATTAAATTCAATTACTGTAAAACATTCAATTATTCTGTCATGAAATGGGATTGTGGAAGTCAAGACTACAATGCGTCCTTAAATAAATGCTAGCAAAGGAATGTATAATCAAAAGATTTTACTGTTTTGTTCATGTTCCTGTCATGTCGTATGTGTTTTAGTCGGTGCTTTTCTTTTAATTTGACGAATGAACATTAATGTCAGATGTGTGCAAGAAATATGGAAAGCGATACGAGTTGATAAAAGGTTCGTTGATGATATAACAATTTCCTTGTGATAACTGTTTTGTGGATCAAAGATTCTGTTTCAAATTTCGCATTAATACTGAGTTGATATGAACATCTGTGACATGTAGCTTGTGATGTATTACATAATAAGTGTCATTTGATAATTTGACACATTTGAAGAAAAACGCCAATAGAAGAATTACAAGACGCTTTGTTTGTTCTTCATTTATACTTGCAAAATGAATCCAGATCGACAACAACTAGGGCTTCATACTTTGATCTATTGCTCTTGCTTGAGAAGTTTTCTTATTAGGTCAATTGTGTAGTACATTTCCATTTATTTTACACCTCAAGTTTAAAGGTCTGTATTTTGGTATCAAACATCCAATGCCTTGACACAATGGTGATAGTACATTAATACCTTCAGAGGATGCAGACTGTTGTTGTGGTTCACGCAGTATATAAGGGCGGGACTAGTCCGTCTCGACTTGACTGCGTGACCCTGTAAACCCGACGAGTTAATCTTGCAAAGCATCCTGTAAACCGTCCCGTATCGGGCAGATTTACACTGTTGTATCTCGCACGTGGTCCACAGTTGAACTTGTGACCTGACCATTGACCCCGACAGTTGCATGTGTCTCGTCCTCTACATAAAACTGTCCACTCAGCAGGAATGGTTGTCCCCTGCAGGCTTTAATATTCACAGCTATTTGTAAAATGCTCACTTTTTCAGAAACGTTTTCTTGCTCACAACTCCATTTCACAGTACTAAAATGAGCTGCCTTGTTCAGTGGTGGATGAACTAGAGATTATCTTTTTATCTTTTAGTTGGTTGTGTTGCCCATTTATTTATTTAATAAAATAATCTGACAAATTGACTATTCTGGAAAAGCTTGGGATTGTAAACAGGAATGTTTTCAAGTAAACTAAATTCCCCATCCGCCACATTGTAGTATACATGCCTTCACCATGAACAGATTCGTTGATTTTATTAGAGTGCTACTAGACCTCAGTAACGTTGTGTAAGTTACAGCCCCACCAACGCTATGCATTTGAGTCCTTGCATTATTCGAATATGTTTTAAAACTGAAAAAATGATCCTCCGTTGCTCTTTTAAGGAAATTGTCATCCATTCAAATTTGTCACCCATGAACAACAACGCTAAATAAACCATCAACCATTAATTTCGTCATTTCAGTGAATCTATCCCTTCATTTCACAATTAGTGTACTCAACCACCCAGTTAGGTCACGATGACCCGCCCATACAGAGTCTAGCTACACTTATCAGCTTTGCAGGACCTGTTATATATAGATATGATAATGTAAGAGGTATAAAACCTGCTGTACATGTTTGGTAACTTAAAACCCTGTCATATGAGTGAGTTGAGTATCGCTTAATGATAACAGCCTAGCAACAAGGGCCTATACTTCCTTAGCAACCGACAGCACTCCCATACATATCCTATTGAAATGAAATCTAACTGTAAGATATCAAGTTATATTTTTAAAACAAGGGGCTTTCTGTTTTCCATAAAGAATGTTATTATGATACTGACATCATGGTTTACATAGTAAACTACAAATCTGAACATTTAATTTTTGTTGGTAAGTTATGTCGTATTAAAACCATACACCTACAGTTCCAAAATAATATGTTCATATTACGTACTACATCTTTGTTGTTTTTGTGGCAAAACATTTCTTATTATTTAAGGTGTATCCAACTGAAAAAAAGCAACAAAAAAAACCAGGCAAATTCCAACTTCCTCTCTCTGTATTACCAAGGTCTGATCACCTTTCACGTTTTCATAACAAAACTCAACCCGAGACTTTCGTTTACTCTCGCCATAAGAACCAAATTAGAGTGAGAAGAAATTGAACGTCTAGGATTTTTTGTCAAGGTCAAGTTCTCTAGATAGGCTTGCTTAGACTGACGTGAACACCAACGTGAACCTACATGGCAATTTTCACATACGTATATCTTTAAGTAGGTAAAAACACAAAACCTATTTTCCTTTCTTTCCGCTTGTTACTGCGTCAATGATATTGTGTTGCGTTGTCATATAATGATCAAAATGGAAAAGAGTTAAACCATTACTGATTATTTCTATTAGCAAGAGTTTAAGGAACTAATGACATTTATGCCGTTGGTTTGGTAACATGTATTTCGTGTGGACACAAGTAAGTCGAGACGTGTATGGTTGTAAAGGAGGCCAATATAATGTGGTTCCAGCCATGAAGACTTGCTAAAGTCGCTTTTCTTATCGTTACTATTTTTAAAGTGCTAGATAAAATCACATACAGTTTGCATTTAAGTATAAGAGCGAGCTGAAGGCCGAATGGTTAAAGTTAATTGAGGTCAAGTATATTCTTTATTAATAACTGATCAGGTTTTTAATAATAAAACTTCATTTCTATAATGTTGCTTTTAACACGTTTTGGTCAACCTGCATAAGCAAAAATTATTGAATCCAATAACTGTATTTAATTCAAAATATCAATAAATATTTTTAGAGATGTCTATTCAAGTGCTTTCTTGACATTGTTTTGACGTCATTAATCATTGTTTAATAACGTAACTAAACATTATTTTTGGACACATAAGGGAGCCGTAAAGCCTTTGAATTTGTACGAAAGAATGCTTTAAAAGTAAATTTGTAATATCTGAACCTCATCTATAAATCATTGCAATGAATAAAAGTGAACTAAATTATGTTGTAATCTTATCGTTTTGAAAACAAGAGTAAGGCATGTTTATGAATGTATGCACTCGTTGCCAACGGCAACAGTAAGCTCTTTTACATTATACACTACCTGATGTGTATTAGGGCAGGTAAAGGTGACGGATAATACCTTCAGCGTGAGGAGATACCTGTTGTTGTGTGTCTATCACCTGTGTCAGAGACGTTCCTAGCATAGCTCCACACACTTCGTGTAACTCTGAGAGGCATCGCCCATCTGTCACTACCTTGATATTGTTGATGAGCTTAATACCGGGATTTGTCGGTTTCAGCAACTTTATTTACCGGTAGTGCTGGGTTTGATAGCTCTAAAACGTCACTGGACATATCAATGTCAGTCAGTGGGAACCAAATGTTTCTATCATCTACAATAATAATTTTCAGATGAAAATTGAAATTACAATGTTCTCCAAGCTCTCTTTCAAAGCTTAATCATGATAGTACAATACATCTTTATGACGTTACGTGAAATATTTGGTTACGATTATGATTTATATATATCAGTATCTAGGACAAAAAGGAAGGACAACCAGTCGTTTTATAAATCAGGAAACAGTTTATATCAAGATAAATCTTTATTTCATAGTACAAAGTTGACTTTTAGACATCTATCTTCTCTATCTTAAGCCAAACATTAAATAGATATGATATATGTATTTTGTTTTATAAAATTCAGAATTTAAAGACGTCTATGGTGACTTGACACAATAATATATTATTGTACCCGTTTTCTTCGTTAATTTGGAAAGTTTTAATCTTTAGAAGTTCCTTTTCTCAGACTATAAACTCGAGATAAGTATTATTCCGCGCTCTTTGTGAGAGAACCTGATCCGCTTTGGTGTTAATGTGTGTATGCAGAAGTATCAGAAGTATCAGTGACACTAACCCGTGCTTAGAGACAGTCCATGTGGAAATAGGGGATTTTAAAACAGTTACGTGAAACTCGAATTCGTCAACAAAAAAACATTATATAAAACCAAAAAGAAGTATATATTTTTTCTTTTGGTATAATCTTATATACTCTTTTAACTATTTCAAAATATGAATTCATTTTTATATTAACTAGTTTATATAATGATGTTAGTGTACATTTTAAATTTCAAATATCAAAAGGTACCCGGAAATGTAGTTCTGCTTCATGACTGTGTATTATATAGGAGCCCTTATACAGTCTAGGTCTAAATTCCGCAAGTCTAGATTGAGTGAATACACACAAATCTCAAGAAATAAAATAATATAAACGATGGTTCAGTAATTTTTTTAGATATTTCATAGAATAAATTTTAGTCTATTAAAAATGTATTGGCTTTGTTCGTAACCTTAAGTGATTATGTTAAGACTTATCTTCAGACTCTGGTGTTATAGAGCTGGGCGGTGATTGTTTTCCGTTACATTTGCTAGACAATCGTTATCATCTGTATTCATTATGTATCGTGGTTTAGATAAGCTAAAAGATAACCATGACATTGTTTCCAATACTTTTGGTGACTCATTTTAATTTATATCGGATTTAATCTCGTTGAGAGCAATAATACTATTAAATGTTAACAGTTACGTCATTCAATTTATTTATAATGTAAAGCATTCCTAAACGCAACGACAATATATCTTAAAATGAATCGTTTATTAAATATTTTATTAACTTTAGAGAAGAATAAAATATCTGCGGAATAACGCCTTCGGCAGGAATATTTATACTGAGTGTTGAACATGTTAATTCCCGGTTTAAGACAGTTAGGAAATTTTTGAGTGTAATGCATTACATCACTATTTAACGAAATTGCTTCATATTTCAATTCTGAAAGGGGATGGTCGTTTTGACAGGATGAATTATTCAAACTGGTTTAAGGATACGTTTGCCTCTATGTAACTGTCATATACTCAAAAATCATCAATCAAGTTATGCAAGGTTTGGTGATAGGTGCATGTATTAATCATGAATATATTCATATCCCGGTTCTTGCAATGTTCCTGGGAAGATGTATTTGTAAATATCTTATTTTGTTTTCACACTTAAAAAGAATGGCTTTCCTAAAGTGGGTAACGGAATTCAAATAAAATAGATTTAGGAAAATCATAAATGTTTTTTTTAAAACTTTTAAGATACTAATCTTCAGCATTTGGTTAAGCAAACCTTTCATTATGTCAAGTGTAATTTTCAAACAATTGTCATCATAGAAAGGCAAGTCTCGATTATGGCACAAGTGTAATATGACTGAACTCTGCTAATATCACAATTGGTAGACCATCTCGATGTCTTCCTGTTGAGACTCTCTAGTAAAGCCTTCTGCCATTCTGAGAGCAAGTTCTGGATATTCTTGTGAAGAAGTTCTAGGTGATAGTCCCATGTGGACCTTTACGCTTTTTGGCGTACGAATAGGTTCTTTCGGTTCGAAGGTTATTGATTGTAATGTTAGGCTAGTACATCTATATGTATGGTTTGAAAAAGGGCTACGCTGGTTTATTTCATTAAAACTGGCCGTGAATTCAATGCGTGTGTTTTTGTTGTTGGTGTGCCAACTTAGGTTCAATTTCTTCTATTCGACCTCAGTTAGAACCAACAGTGGGTACCAATTCAATTTACAAAGGCTTAATCAGTTTATATCCATACTGTCAAAGTATTATGTTGAATTATTTCTTAAATCAGCAGTGGAGTTATTGCACGAACTTGTATGTCACTTTTACATGTACATTCAATTAAAAAAAATTAAAACCAGTTGAATCAGGCTGCACTTACATCCACCTAGGTTTTGCTGGCTGTGTTAACTCTGTATGGTGTATCCACTGTGGACATCCTTCTGATTGTGTCCTCTATCTCATCATTCTCTCCCCACAGAGGCAGATCAAGTCATGTTGATATAGCCTCTGTTCTATTACGCCGAAATCCGTGGGATCCGGCAGTTCCCCCTGGCGGAAAAAACTTTCATCACAATACTTTTGAATTTCTTTATCAAATGACAGGGCTTCTCGCATGGAAAAGGTGGTTCATATCACAATGTCTTTGCCTTGTTTCAGTAGCCAAAATGATGATTTAAAACAGCGTCGCTGATTGCACAATTAATTTTGATTGCCTCCAATCAGGCATCTCCCATTCTATCCCACAAGATCGGCGTAATAGAACAGAGGCTCAATCAACCTGACTTGATCTGCCTCTGTGGGAAGAGAATGCTATCTCGTCAGATCGCTGAATGAAGTCTTCCCCGATATTCAGAGATGGCTGATCAATAGCATTAGACAGCGATACGTTCAGTCTTGATTTTGGAAACATGTTCAATTGATGTTTTCTTCAAGTTGTATGACATTATTACAAACTGCACATGAATTGATTGATTTGTTATGTGAGTGAATGTTTAGTAGTTATTGTTATTTTTTAATTCAGAACTATTAAAAGGCTATAAAAGTGTCTGTGAGTGGCTAGGGTATTAAGGCAGACGGGGTTTTATAATGCAATTACAGTCTGTAGTCTGAACGTTTGTGGAAATCGATGCCAACTGTAAACACAGTCCTGGTCATTATATGCCAATGGTCTGGAATACAAACAATAATCCAAAGACTACTGCGTAAAATGACAGACAATAAATCAAATATTTTTATTGGTACTGTTAATGTTTTTTAGGGTTTTCGGGATAGTTGCCACCATTCGCTATTAGTTGATGTGGTCAGCAGCTCTTTGAGATGAAGCAAAATGTTTAGACTGAGGCAGACTTGAATGAAATGAATAAGATACACCGTTGACTTAAAGGTTTGGTGATGGTGGTTCAGCAATGAGATACCTTTGTCAAGTATTAGATACAATCCTTCTGGTCATACGAGACCGTTCTTTTGAAGGTTCTAAGCAGGTCTGACCCCAATCCTGTGCTATAGTCGTCAATCAAGAGAACAACATTCCTACTACAAGAAATTCATCCGCCTATCGTCCGGCTTTCAGGAATTTATTTCTTGGGGCTTGAGAGAGGGTAGCGGTCTGGTCGAGTAAATTTGTTCAGTAAGTTTGAGGCGATGGGGCCAAAGCTCTTGTGGTCATAGAGGCACCTGAACTTGTTCAAGCACATATCGGATTAAGGGAAATCGAAAGGTCTTCATGTAGAATTGATAGCAGTCACCTGGCCCGAATCACGTAAAGGGTGAGAGGGAGATGGATTGCGTCATAAATCCTCAGCTATGTTGTAGGACAACACACAGAGCAGGGCAGGATCAGAGGGGTTGCAGCAGCAACTGTACACAGACTAAACACATCGATTTGCTCTAGAGTAACAAATGCAAACACGGTTTGAATGATAAAGAGAACTGTCGTGATCCTTCGGGTTTTTGTTCATTCGGTGAACAGAGAACATGTCCTTGTAGCAATTTCCTTGCACAGGTTTATTATTCCTGGTCAGTCTTTGTGTAAACGTTGATTGTCATAAGACATTTTGAAAGATTGTTTCAAATATTTTACTTGACTGATCTGTAAATCTGTAGATAATTTATTCTCTTGTTTTTCGTTTTTTCGGTGAACAGAGAACATGTGGGTGTTCTTGCAGCACTTTCCCTACACAGGTTTATTATTCTTTATCATTCTTTTTGTAAACGTTTACTGTCATATGATATTTTGCAAGATTATTTCAAATTATAAATTTTGACTGATCTGTAAATCTGTAGATCATTTATTTATAAGACACCCACAAGATACCTTCGCCTCAGATTACATGTGACATTTCCCATACATGTACATTCCGCCTACGAAAATGCGACAATTTGAAATATTCAAATGCAAACCCACACCTATCATGCGTTAGTAATCCTATGAGGAATGTTGATTCAGATACGTTTCTCCGATTATAAAGTAGTTCCGAAATTTTCTTAAATTCTCCTGAACAATCAGTCTAACACACACGAACTATCAATCTTACACATACGAACTGTCAGTCGAACACATACTAGCACATAATGACCAGTATAAACGGACTGGCATAATGCGGATAATTGAATCTGACCACTGTAAAGCCTTTACGATTGTATCCCCACTATCACCAACCTGTTACTATTTGCCTGGTTCTTTACGTGACCTAATTCTTTGCACAGATGAGTTCACTTGTAAAATATACTGTATATACCGTGGGTTTTGATCTAGATCGGCATTGGAGCGTGCACCTTTTTGTTGAAAGTGGTGTATAACCTGAAACATATTTACACTCGCCAACTTTCAACAGCCTGACACGGAGCTATTCATTTACCAAGTTTATAGGATGGTAGTCCGGCGTGGGCGATTAAGCAACTACAAAAAATGTTTTATGGGGGCGACATTAAATCCTTAACTAAGCACAGTATTCATTTCTAAGGGAAGGTGGACGTGGCTTATCTACACCCATATCGACATAGATCTGCTATGTGGTATTGTTCGAAGTTTATGAAATGTGTCTTTTGTGGTCCTTTGATATCACAATGTAAATATATTTATGATGCTTATTGTTTTGTATGAACAAAATATATTTCGATTTTCCAAACAATCTTAACATTTGCGAATGTATTTCCCTTTTCTATGCTACAGGGACGTCAATTTTCAGATGATAAGTCGGCTGTTTTGGTTGGTCCAAGCTGTAGTTCATATTCATAGAAAACAATTACGGAACATTAGTTCAATGACTTTCAACTGGTTTTAAAAACACTATCCCCATATTCTATCCTTGACAGTGATGTAAAAAGCCCATTGTTTTATTCACTCTATGACGTTAGGGATCAGATGTATGATCCCATGTATGTCTCTAGTCAGTCTAGAAGCAGAATCAAGCATGTCAGGGAGACGAGAAGCAGATAACTACACAGCAAGCCTCAGCTATTTACAAGAGGTTATTTCCGTAACATTCTCTTTACCGGTTCTCAGGCCGACAGCCCTGTAAGATCCAAAGACGAGGGGAATGTGTTACCTGTCTGACGACCATTATTCCTCCTACAAGAACCACTTCCGTTGTCACGTTGCTTAGCAACCGCGTCCTGCAAGTCTGAGAATACTTTTCATGAATAAGAAAAAGAGTTATTGACCGGTGGTGCATAACCCCAGCGAAGGGACGATGGTTATAGGTAATCTTGTTACTACTGAATGTAATAGGCTTGTGTATTGATCAATTCCTTAAACACTCTGAACACTTTAAGTATAGGACTTTCGAAGACAACACTTGTACAGGCAAATAGAATTAGATGCTTACATGATTTAATGACTGACCTACTATATATTCCTACATATTTCATAAGTGTGGTATATTATTATCGGGAGAAGATAAAAGCCAGTACTTTGTACTCCTTATAGATAAAGCCACTACATCTCAAGTGGCGACGTAAATACACAATAAGTGGAATTCAAATGCGACATTGTTTTGCAATATGACCGAGTTTACAAATGATTGGTAAATAGATTTAACAATAACGATGAGCGTGAAAATGAAGTACACCCTCATGTTATTACTACCAATAGATGGAAAGTGAACGACTTATTCATGGTTTAAATATCTCGGTAAGATGTTGGCATCATAGAAAAGCTTCTTAGTCGTCAGCCATTTCACCAACTTGCAGGCAATGTTGGCTTTTATCTTTAAACATTTTTTCCTTGGGGAATGAAGCTGTAATATGGTTAGGTTGACCAGAAAGCCCCTATGAGATGAGTTATATCTGCTTGCAAGCGGTGCTTGTGTATGATATATTGTCACCTTGCATTAGACAATGCATATTGAGTTCTGAAAAACAAAAATTCTCAAAAACAATTATTCTATTAAATATAAGAAAGAAGCCTCGGAGAAGTTCACTGCAGATCTAGACTTGCTTTTATATAGGTTCATTAGGTAAAAACAATATTAACTACAATCTAAGTGTAAGACTAACCTCACATAAGCAGTTCCATGTATACTGCATAGGTCAGTAACCTGATAGATTTGTTGTATGACTACAGGTGTTGAACGTTAACATAATCGATCTAGATGAAGTGATTGGTTGGTCATTACAAGTGATGATAATTGAGTGCCGCCAGGTTGTGGTCACACAACATTGTGTTGTGCTGAAAATTTGTTCTTGCCATATACCAGCTGTGTCAATGTTATGAATGGTTATTGCTAAGTTCCTATCTAACATACATGTAGATAAACGTTGCAACATTCATACAACAATAATGCTGCGAATAAAAGGATACTATTTGCAGCAAGAATGTGTTTTTCGCCTGCCTGTTGTCTTTACAGGATTTTGCCGTCAAATTGTTGCATGAAAATCTTTTCAAGTCAATAATTTAAGGCTTAAATCCAATTATAAATATAATATTGTTGAACTACACAAGTCGAACATCACCGGATCACATCACAAAGATAACTTTTGAACAATGTAATCACACGACGAAGATGTTTTGATTTAAATGTAGAGTATGAGCAGATTATGTCAAATGATAATTACACAATTAGGCAAGGAAATCGATGCTTTATGGCTTTAATCTGAAAAAATGCTTTTATCTTGATCACACCATCAATATGAAGCTGTAGTGTTGTAAGTGTCTCACATCCTGAACGTAAGCTGTTCTATATTGAGTTATACTTAGACTTTCCATAAAGTGTATATTTATGTTCAGTCTGGGCCGAGTACACTGTTACTCATATATCTATATATATATACCTACCTGTCGGCGTCTCGAATTCACGCCTGTACACGAGATGCATAAACCTACTTGAAATAAACAACATCTTCCCTGAGAGATCCGTTTTCTTCAGGACATCAAAGAAGCGCTTTACATACCAGGGTCTTCTTTCGTAGGAGTTCTTTTCTGGCTTTGAATGATTTATTACACTAAAACTTGTATGCTTTGCTAAAGAAGATGATTACAAGAAAGGTTGTGATCAATGAAACGTGTTTCCATAAAGATATATAAGTAAATGGCTTTGTGATCTACAGCAATTTTGATTCTAAAGGAACATTGAGTGTCTATGAACTAGACTATTCAATGAAAATGAGCACATGGATGTATATATATAATCATGGCTGATGTTTAACAAGAATTTAACATTTTATTCATTTTACATTTACAAATCATGCAAGTTCAAGATAGAAATTTACAAATTTTATGTTAATTGAAATAATACAAAATCAAATAGCCTGACCAGCAATCATTTAGCAATGAAATGTGAACATCTATTTGAGCGTCTACAAGAAGGCAGGAACATCCTGATCATGTCTGTAAGGTGTGGACAGTAATCTCGATAACCCATCACCACTCTGCAAGTGTCTGGGAGATAAAACCAGGGAGCATGGAGAGCGATATAAATCCTCCTCCTCTTACCTAATTAATTACCTGCAGTTGATAGGACGCACTCGCTCCGTCCCGAGTCCATATAATACTACCCCACCTAATCGCCTGTTGTACCACTTAAAGACGCTCGACAAGATTGTATCCGAATGAAGGGTTTAGGGTTATGCAAAGTCACGAGGAGCTCGCAAAGATATCGACAGATTTGTAAACAGAAAACAGGTGCGCAAACTAAGGAGGGAAAACAGTTGTTTGATAATGTTTTCTTTATAGGACTATCGGAAATCTGATTTAATTGCCATTGAATTACAATCCCTTTTTAACCTCGGGGATGTATGTATGGATCATTCTCAGCTGTTTGTTCTAAGTTTACATATTTACAAATGAAATATTTTCACAAGAGGTTGAACATGGTAAGCAGTCTAATCTAACAGCTGTTTGATATTTTGTATTCACAGGAAAACTGGAATATGATTTAGTCGTCAATTAATATATAATATGTATTGGGAATAACATCATTTCTTGGTTCGAGGCATTAATCAGAGAAACTCTTTGATACGAGGTTGAAAGTTGAAATGCCAACTGTAAGGCTGGAAGGCACATGCCTTTCTTTTGTAATCATAGACCGATGTGTCTCGCAAATATAATGAGGACGAATATTGGACGCCAGAAGCAAGCACTGGTATGGACGGCCTTATCCAATGATAGAATAGATGCTATGACTAATATAAATAAGGTCATATGGCACGATGTCCAGGGACCAACCTCGATTGGTCAGGGAGTGACCAGAGGTCACTTTAAGTCAACGTCCAGGAACATCGCTTCATTGGTCACAGACAAGTGCAGGTCAATAAGCAAAACATTGGTTCAATCACTCCGTGATGGGTCAACAGAACTCCCTCTAGCCAAGCCCGGACCCGAAACAATTGATTTCGCATATAGTGGGCAAATAACTTCCGTCTTCATTCCAAATATTGCCCAGACTGTAAGATGACGCCCTGGGGCCAACAACGGTTTGTTCCGTTATTGATGGACATGGATTTGGCAACTGAAATTCTTTGGAAATGATGATCGTTTTTCTTCATTACACTATTTACATATCCCCTATAACTTTGCCTCTTCACTGCTAATATATTGATTTGAAACGATGAAGATTTAGAATAAACAAGGCAAACCCAAAAGAGAGCCTTCTTATTATACAAAAATGATAAATATGTCATAATTGTTCAAGTAGATATTTTGATGGCTGTCATTATCATATATTAAGGATGATTTCTGTCATCTATATGTCAGGATGCGTTCGGAATATGAAGTTATTTATGACAGGCAATTATCGTGATAATAGTATTCACACTCTATAATAAAACCAAACTCGTAGCACAGTCCTCTAACAAGCAGATATAGATGGAATTGTCAATTTCAGGTATGAAGACTTCAAATAAAACTAATCGCATCGCTCATAATTTGAATCAATTTGCTTAATTCTGTAAGTGTTCTAAAATGTTGAGATTGTATACGAGACTCTTTTTTGTAAACAGTTGAAAACTAATCATGCCAAATGTTACACATCACGTGTTGGCAGATGAAAAAAATTGTATTGTGTTAGTCATCGTGCCAAAGTTTACAATGTACGTTATGAAATATGGTATATGAGACATTGTTTGGGAGTCGTGTGCCATATTTTACAATGTATTTTATGAAACATGATATCTCAGACATTGTTTGGGTCCTTGTGCCAAATTGTACACTTTCAAGATCGTATCTGAGACACATTGTGTCAAACGTTAAACAGTACTATGGAAGTAATATAGACGTGATGTTAGTCAAACACTCACACTGTAGTTTTAGTCCTTTAGGTCTGAAGTGAATTGAACAGCTGTTTTCTTTTCATGAATAAAACATTACTTTCAGTTCCAGAGACTGAATACGGTATTGGAATACACTTATCATAAGCGAGCAAGGTAAAATGGACTACTGCTTGAAGTAATGGATCCGGAGGAAGTTTTAGAGACTTATATAATAAGTCAACTATATGTTAACGTTAAGTGTAACGTCATCATTTCACACGTTACATTGTACATTATATTGGAAGTTTAAGAGGCAGGTGTATAAATCGTTAGTATAAATTATTGAGAAAAGTATGAATGATATACTGTGCGAGAGTCACATTTAACAAGTTACATTCTACATCATATTCAAAGTATAAGAGACACTTTATGTAAAACCCATCGATCATTATAAGTTATTGATAAAAGTATCAATGGTATATAGTTTGTCAGATTCATCAAGTCACATACCACACTATAGGTTATGTCGAAGTATTAGAGACGGTTTGTATAAAACCCATCATTATAAGTTACTGATAAAAGTATCAATGGTATATAGTTTGCCAGATTCATCATGTCACATACCACACTATAGGCGATGTCGTAGTATTAGAGACGGTTTGTATAAAACCCATCATTATAAGTTACTGATAAAAGTATCACTGATATGTGGTTTGTCAGATTCATCATGTCACATTCCACACTATAGGTTATGTCGAAGTATGAGAGACAGTTTGTATAAAATCCATCATTATAAGTTACTGATAAAAGTATCAATGGTATATAGTTTGCCAGATTCATCATGTAACATACCACACTATAGGCGATGTCGAAATATTAGAGACGTTTTGTATAAAATCCATCATTATAAGTTATTGGTAAACCACATACCATTGATACTCAATGGTATATGGTTTGTCAGATTCATCATATCACATACCACTGTACTATAGGTTATGTTGAAGTATTAGAGAGGTAATGTGTTAGAGTCGTGAAGCTAGAAGTATTGGGTGTGGATCAATAAGGCGCTCTAACAGGTCTGGCAGGTGCGAGGAGGGTCCGTGATGACAGCTAATTGTATTAGCTTCCTGTGTTAGCTCCTCTAGATATATCCATCCTTCCTTCCTCTCAGTGTCATTACTTTATCAGTATTTATGTCCGAGGTATAATGGTCTGCAAACTTGACTGATATCTTTGTACTTACATCTGAAGGTAATGGAAGAGTGCTGTGAATCGGAGAGACTTGAGAGCGTTTTCTATCAGTAACTCTCAGCATGTTTCATACCTGGTGTACATGACTGTGTAAGGGATTAGGGTTTAACGTGCTGTCAGCATATTTTGGCTATTCAACACATTTGATCATACGTATATTTTTAGTGTGAAGGCATTTACAGAACCTTGACAGTTTTCCCTCTCGATGTTGCTTTTCGAGAACAGACCGCCAGTTGAGTATCTGTGTCAAGAGCAGAAAAGTGTATATAGCAATGTCCGAATATCGCTTTGTGGTGAACTAGTTCAAGTTGCGTACAATGAAAAATAAATCATGATTTAAATCCATAATCCCGCTACACAAACCCTCATCAGAAGATATGTATGTCGTATTCGTTAGTTTGCTTGATTTAAGTAGTCTGTATATTTCAAAACGTACGATATTTCATCGAATGTCATAAGTCAGAACACTACATACACCAACACATGTTGCCAACTTCGAGATAGCACATTGTGTCACGCCGTCGTGTTTGATTGATTTTACCTGTCAAATGTGTCATATTTCGACTTTATTGCCGTCATTGAATACGTTATCTTAACATGCAGGTTGAAATTGACGTATCGTTTTGTATTGGTAGTGAGAAAAGAGATTTAGTCTAGGTAACCTCGTTTTGTTATTTTGTTTTATTTATCAAGAAGTCGGTATTAAATGCTATAAGAGCTTTCTAGGCATTTATCGACGATTGCTTTCGATCCAATTCCAGAACGTAGTTCGTAATTTTGTTTGTTTAAATGATTTCTATTATCCACACATGCATACATGGAAATTTCAAATTCAATTGTTTATTATCAATGTTTCAATAATCTATAAAACTTCACATCTTAAAATTGTGATTCCGCCAAAATAAAAGATCTGGTTCCAGTATTTTACATCGACATTCAAGTGAAAGTGATTCCTTTGATAATGAGATCAGTTTCTACAAAATCAGCACAGTAACGGTATATAAGCACTAGGCTAGTCTTGGGGACAAAACCAGGTCCGATATTGTCTGCGATTAAGCTTGATATTGTTATTTAGGTCATCCTTGGTTTTCCAGGGCTGAACGTTCCGTTGCTCTACGCTATGTCACCCCTTGGAATTTTGGTTAGAAAAACTAAGGGTGGGCTTTGTACTTTTGTTTAACAATATACGTCTTTGTGGGCGATATTTAAAATCGCGTTTGCTCATACTGTTAATCATATTCCAACATCACACACTGTACGACTTCATGAGGGAAGTAAACGGATATTCTAATTAACATGTGAAATATACCATCGTTTAGGATATCACACTGAACTTGTTAATTGGAATGCTAGACTTTGTAAGTAAAAATACTCACTACGACTGTGCGATAGGATTGAAACGGAATTTGAGTAACTTAATTATTGAATTGGGTTAATGTTGTCTATGTAAGTCGCAGACAGAAACTAGTCATTACGGACCAGGGCATATTTTTTCGAAGCCCCCTTAGTGCCGAGACAATCGTAAGCCAATGGTAATGTTTGATATACTTCCGACAATATAAGCAATAAAAGAGCTTCGAAAATCTGGAACCTCGATGATAGACGCATGTAAAGGGACTGTCCTATCGGGGTATTTTTGTTGGAAACGAAAGTCAAGAGCATTCTTTGTCAAATTGTTAAGTCTAGAATAACTAACTGTTACTTTCACTTAAATATTTGAAAATACGTTTGAAATAATCGTTCAATAATCATATATAAGTGTATTGAAGTATTTTTGTTTCCACCAAAATACCCCGATTATAGGACCGTCCCTTTGAAAAGCTGTGTTTGTATTACGAATATTAAACAGGACTAAAACACTTCTGTCATTGAGGGCCTTTTCCGGGTTCTAACAATTTCCCATCTGTACTTACGTCGGAACATGCCTTTTACTGGACTGATTATAGACCGTACAAATGGGAAACTTATGATGCAACAAGTTCGTATCCCGGTAGCGTTGATATCTTGGATCTTTTATTTCACAAAAAAAACCGGTCGTTTATGGTCAGATGTGATTTGAATTCTCGGTATTGCGGGGATTACCTAAAAAGAATAGAGAAGTAACCACAAACATCCCCCATCCATTAGAGTAACTCGTAAGGTGGTAAACACGTGTGGATCTTTCTGTGTTGATCCAAGAAGGTTCAAGGTGTCCCGCTGACCTTTGTGTCTCTAAGAGAATCCATTTGTCATCACATTCCACGGGTCAAAGGTCACCAACATTTCTTGAAGACCATGGTCAGAATACACACACCTTATGCATAACATGCTTTATTGATAACGTCCATATTGTATGAAGGTCAAAGTTGATGGGTTTTGATCATATTCTCATATAAAATGTGCGGTTTTGATGTAAAACAGTTTTCTATAAGTTTCAATTATTGACTTGGCGATTGACCCTTCTGAACTTGTAAACTTTAAGCTCACCTCTTCTCATTAAAACAAAGTCGAAGACATGACTATTTTAAGATGGGTCATGTACTGTAATCATTGCTATCAAGTGATACATGCAAAAACAAATCAGAAACAAAAAGCAAAGCAGTTTCAGCAAGAACTTAAACTATAACCAGATGTGGGTGTTTCTCGATTCCCTTCCGTTTGTAACACTATGAAGCACTTTGAAACTCTATTTAGATATAAAGTATCCGCTTGTGGTACAGCGTTATAATCGGTAATAAATCCAAAAATTAAGACATATTCGAATTTCAATGACTTATTAGAGAATGAAAATACTCACTTTTCCGATCTGAAGTAGTGTTTTCGTAGTTCAGTCTAACATTTAAACAACTGATAGCCTAGAGTGATATGGTAGAGTGACAGAAGTTGTTATGAATATCTTCAAGAGACTGCCAGAAAGGCTACAAGTACACAGAGCAAAGGTCGCTAAATTGACTCGGAGTTCCTCTCACGTTCTAAAGATAGCATCAGACCAAATGTCAATACCGCGAAAAAAGAAATGGGATCCAGTCGACCTGAAAACAGCGTTCATTACTAGGCAGGGGATGTGCACGCCGTACAGTGTCTTGAGGGGTCCCCTGGGCAGACCTCACACTATCATATTGATCCTCTGGACCTCTGGTCTAGCGCGTGGACTTGTGAAATAGGGCGGAAACGGATCAATGGAGTTATAACAGTGAATGGGAACGAAGGAAAATAATACGAAAGATACTCATCAAAGCGTTGTTAATTCAGGAATTATTGCTAGGGGGATTCAGACTAAGAAATCGTTAACACTGGCAACAGAATCGTCACCGGATGTCTTCGATGTGATTACTGGAAAGCTTAGTAAAGGGTCGAATTGTGTTTGCTTCGTCGGGAGGATTGGAGAGATTCTCTACTTCAATGAAATTGATGTTTGAAATCATGTTGAACGTAGTATTTGTCACTCATCGTTATGGCACTGACACTTAAAACTTATACTCAATCTTTAAAACATTATTCTTTTAGGGGTTATAGATATAAGAGAGGAACCTCCGAGATATAGGTTATATGAATCAACATGTTTGGCAAGAGGTTATTCTGAGGTCCAAGTATTATTACTCAAATCTGTGTTTTGGACAAACAGTGCTTCAGTAATCTATTTCTCAAGTAGTAGGGTTTAACTTTAACAAATGCCTGTCAAAAGACACAAAAACCTCTATGGAAATGTTGCATCTATGGGTAAAGAAGTTGTCATCCATAAAATATTGGCCCTATTCAATATTTACATTTCCGCATGTAAAATACCATTTGAAGGAGACATGACAATGATAACTTTGATTATGAACGGCAACAAAATGCTTGGATTTAATTGTCCTAAGTAGGTTCTCGGTATCATCTTTTGCTGGAGCTCCGAACCCTGAAACAAAGTTTATTCATGTGGTTACAGAGGGCAAGAAGTCAAATATCTCTGTCTTGCCGAACAATCATTCCCTTGTGATTCACAGAAGTCGCACAGTTTGATCGTATAAATGACTAGTTTGTTCAGAACAGGTCTTGTTATGTCAATGATTGTTCGGTGTGCGGAGTTTCGATGCGAACCCTTTACCGACGTTGTTAGTCCCACAAGCCCTGTCTGGAGTTTTGACATTGTATTTACAAAACGTGCCGACGTTATAATAATTAACAAAGAAACGAAAATATTTTCATTTGAGAAGACGTCATGTATATTTCGTTGTATTGTTCTTTTACTAAACACATATTTTGAGCTGAAGTTTTTGAAATGATCATCTGAATCGAACGGACAAGATCATATCAACATAAACATCGAGTCTTTCCTCTTCTTTAAGAGGCATTTTAGAAGTTGGAATGACAATAATGCTGAGGAATATATGGATGACAACTTTTTTTGTTCAATGTATGAGACGTTTCGACACAGATTCTTGTGTCGTTCTCAAGCAGAGAAAACGTCCCATACAATGAACAAAGAAGTTGTCATCCTTATCTTCCTCAACATTAGAGTCTTTCCTCCTCTCTCAAGCAATCATTGCCAGCCGTAATATACTTTTCTATGAACCTTACTAAATATATCAATATTGTAACTCATGCTGCTTTCTTCCTAGTAACTGTTAAGAGTTTCATAACATCAGGACAACTTAAAACGTTTCCCGATTCACTCAAAAACCGGATGAAGCGAGAGCAAATGCTCAATTATCTCTTCCGTGCTAATTGAAGGCTGATAATTAGCAAGCCGAGGATAGCACGACGTTGTTTATTACGTGACCGTTCATAAGTACATACTTACCATTCTTAGAGTGGCATTTTACACATTGCGTGATAGAAAAATGAGAAAAACGTCCACGGATTGGCAGCGACATATTGTGATCATTGCCAGCTATTGTATCAAGCTATTTAGTTGATCATCGTCGTTCTTGAAATTCCACAGCGGAATCATTGTTCTTGGTTATTCTTGGCTATAATTGTAATACTGCCAACTAACTCAACTAACTATTCCAACCCAGAGTGGACATGACAACATAACGTTTACTCAGATTTCATTCTACGTGAAGATTGTATCTTGTATAATCTAATATCGTTTGTAATAAGCTACTTCAGTATCCTTTCATAACCAACACATACTATTGAATTCTAAAGTTTCGAAGAGAGTTCTCTTTAGGAATGGCAATATATTCGACCTTTACAGTTGATAGTTTTTGGATGTTTCTATAATGGCATTATAATGTGAAAGTACTGCGAAATTTAAAATAACAAAATGAATATAAATGTCAAGGCACAGCAATACGTATTACTTTACCTATCAATTTCAAAATAGTTGTAAATTTAAAGGTCAGCAGAAAGCAAAGAAATTGCAGTAGAGGTGATGATATTTTAATCGTTCATCTCTAAACAATGAGATATATTTTATTACGATCATTCGTGCTCTTTGAGACCATTGAGAAGTTAAACGTCTTCCGTACAAATATAGATCTACACATAATAGCAGACAGACAGAGAGATTGTTTATTAAAGTCTCACCTCTTATTTATAAAATACAAATGAGTAACCAAATACAAATTTTAGAAGAAATAAAAAACACAGCGACCCACCTAATATAGATTACGAGGGAGTTTATAATAATGAATACATACATACATGACTAATACCATATATTACCATTTACACATAATAGCATTAGTGTATTGAAACGACATTATGTTCATAATCATTTTACTGGCATGTTGCACTCAACACAATGACTACACTACACGATGGTACGATAAGTCAAACTTTCTGCGATGTATCCGCACTATGGATAAAAATTAATTGTGGGCATTATGATTGATAGCTTTTCTGGCTTATAAATGATAAGCACTCAAAGGGTTTCTCAGGACGTACCAATGTAACGGATAATCATAAGTTGGTTATCTTCTTAGCTTCAAGATGTTGCTGTAAATGTTTCTAGTGTTAAACGATTAACGTTGGTTCTGTTCTGAAGTTGACCATTATAAAGATGTCATTAAAAATAATTTTAACGTATGATTTGTTATCAAATTCTCTCATTGCTGAAAAATATAACATACATTTCAAACACTTAATTCCTTTGCAAATTATGATTTATTTTAATATGTTAATAGATAATGACATTCTTATCGTGACATGTATTAGGATGTCCCATAAATACGCGGGATAAATGTATTGTCTTTGTCAAATGTATAAAAAAGTACAATCTTAAACCCATTTTGAAAAGTATAATCTTAAACCCATTTCCCAAATTTCTGTTGGCTTCTTGTAACAAATGCTTGAGGTTTAGGGGTGTCAAATCTTCTCGGTTATCCAAATGTATCTCCTACTTATTGTTTTTACTTTCTTCCAGCTTCTGGGCATGGCCATACTTGCTATCGGTATCTGGGTGCGAGTTGATCCCAACTTCAGTGAGTATATGGACAGGACGCTTGACCACAATCCCACCTATGTAGCAGCGTACCTCTTCATCGTCGTCGGCTGTGTCATCGTCGTTATCGGCTTCTTTGGTTGCTGTGGCGCTATCAGAGAGAGCCAGTGCCTCCTTGGTTTGGTGAGTGTTGTGTATCCTCAGTCACATTCATTACAAGAGAAATGTTCTACGTATAGTGGGGTCTTTGTATAAGTTCCATCAGACTGCAGAACAGCTTCGAAGCTTCCCAACAATCGTGCAATTACTGCTATTTCGCTCAATAGTCAAAGGGAGATAATTCAGAAGCCTATCAGAAAGACAACGCTTACACTCTGAGATTTATCCTTGCAGTCTTTATCAAAGTCCAACAACAATGTTGACTTGTATCCAGAACATAGGAAAATACGATTATCTGTTCCATATTAACTACTTTCCTTTTTAGTTCTCGTTTAAATATGTAGACCATTTTTGGGCACTTAAGTTCTCCTTAGGCCTGCCTTTCTGTTACTAGATGCCGTACTGATAACGTTACAGAAACACGCATATAATTTGATTATTGATTATTCTTTCCAATGATGATTACTGTACCCATGTGGAAGATTCAATGTTTTAAATATTGATTGTTTAACATATGTTTATTTTCAGTTCTTCATAAGTCTCTTCGTCATCTTCGCTGTTCTGCTCGGTGCTGGAATCTACTGCGTCGTTGAGAAAGATAGTGTCAGTATACTCTTCAACATGTAGTTGAGAAAGATAGTGTCAGTATACTCTTCAACATGTAGGTTATAAGGAATACTGCGTCGTTGAGAAAGATAGTGTCAGTATACTCTTCAACATGTAGTTTATAAGGAGTACTGCGTCGTTGAGAAAGATAGTGTCAGTATACTCTTCAACATGTAGTTTATAAGGAATACTGCGTCGTTGAGAAAGATAGTGTCAGTATACTCTTCAACATGTAGTTTATAAGGAATACTGCGTCGTTGAGAAAGATAGTGTCAGTATACTCTTCAACATGTAGTTTATAAGGAATACTGCGTCGTTGAGAAAGATAGTGTCAGTATACTCTTCAACATGTAGTTTATAAGGAATACTGCGTCGTTGAGAAAGATAGTGTCAGTATACTCTTCAACATGTAGTTTATGAGGAATACTGCAAGAGCATGCTCAAAAGAGGAGGGTTAATTATTTCAGCAATATGACAGCAAAAGGTCATTTCCGAGTAATAATTAATAATAATAATAATAATGAATTTTGACGTGAAACAGAGGATGTTGCCTCTTGATAAACTTTGTGAAACCTATCACCTATTCGATTGAAAGTTTGACAAGTCAAATTTGACTTTCATTTAGGTGCTGTACTACATTCCAAAGAAAGTTTTTGGTGTCTTCAGCTTAATATCGATAACTTTCTTTTCTATACACACACGATGTCTGTTATATTCTTGACAAAATAAGTAGTGGTTAATGTCAATTATAAAGAAAATATATTAACCAAATGTATCTTCTCAGTCAGTGCCCTGTTCTATGAATTGTATGTTACATGTACGTAGACACATAATGTCATATTCTTGACAAAAGAGGTTGTGGTTAATGTCAATTATAAGATCATATATTCACAAAAGGTATCTTCTCAGCCAATGCCATGTTCTATTAATTATATTTCCATATGTACATAAACACAAAATGTCATATTCTTGAGAAAAGAAGTTGTAGTTAATGTCAATTATAAAGAAAATATATTCACAAAATGTACATAAAGACAAGATGTCCTTCTAACCTTGTGACTTGTTGTATGACTGCAGATAAAGGACGTGGTGGGCAACTATGTCCAGAAGACGGTAGATCGCTACCACAGCTCGGAGCAACCAGACGCCAAGGAAGCCATGGATCACATGCAGACCAATGTACGCATCATATCTCTCCACATACTCAAACTTTGTTATTTATCAAATCAAGCAGTATTTATTTGTAAATTCCTTGAGGAATGCAAACAATGTATCAGGATTCTTCCAAATTTCCTTGTAAATGATGTTTCCACGATTCTGAAATTAATTATAAATATACTACCTCTTATTGTTTGCTTTTTCCAGAAAAAAATATGTCAAGGTTATTTAAAAGAACGATAATGATACAAACGTCCAGGAGTTTAAATACCCGTATACAATTTCGAAGAAAAAACCCATCTTCTAAAACACCAATATAAAATTAAAAAAAAAACCACTCATCACCTAAAATACATATCTATTGTAACAGCTGTTGTTATGTTAATAATAAATATTTATATACGTTTTCAAGAATTTTGTAAAATATAACGTTATTGACAAGTGTAACCTACGTGGTTGATCTTACAGTGTTGTTCACTATGTGATGTGACTATGTCTTGTAGTTGAACTGCTGTGGGGCCAGGACAGGCGCTGACGACTACGGCAGTCCATCTCAAGTACCCGCAACCTGCAAAGCTGGGGACTACGATCACGTATGTAGAAACCTATCATGCATTGTTATGATAATCACATACTGGATATTTCATTATCAGTCACCTGAAGAAGGGGCAAAAATTGGCCCAGAAACGTCGTGAGAAATCAATAAAGAAGTTGTTATCCATAACATTTGTCTTGTATAATGACACGTGTTGTCTCTTTTACCAAGTGCTATAGGCTTATATTCCGTATTTGAAATTTATTTCAAAAACAATTATTTTATTAAATATAAGACAGGAACCTCGGGGAATTAGAAGGGCAGCCCCATTTGTTGTATTTAAGCATTAAATGTGTCATAATAGAATATCATATCATTGGAAATCGGATGGTCCTTCTTATTTCGCTGTGTTTGTATTTCCTGAGCAGTAAGATCACAACTGTTTTATTCCATCGACTTCTTATATCAAAAGTAAAATAATTAAATATTACAATACAACCAAATGTATTTACCTATCCAACCAAAATGAAGAAAAATTCATACGATTCTGGTCAACACTACATCTTCTCATTCGAAACTCGTAATCTTCTGCTCTATTTTTCTTTTTCTTTTTTATTCATATCCATACTAGATTTGAATGTGGTTAAATGTCTTTTTTCATGTACCGGTATACACTGTAGTAATATCACGCATATAAGTTGTATGTGGCAGTGCACTTTGATTTTTTCTGTAATATGATGTCATTGTATGTTTGTATGTCATGCCTGTATAAAAAATACTGTAATAAAAAAAAGATCACAACTGTAGGTGTAAGTGTTTCCTATGTTGCAGCCATGTGTGGATTCCCTCTTCGCCATCCTGAAGTCCCACCTCATCATTGTAGCTGGAGTCGCCATTGGCATCGCTCTTATCATGGTGAGTTAATCTTGTGTCCATTGTGATTGGAATCATACTATTTAATGTAAATAATAATGTAAAGGCATGTTAATTATGAAGATATGTTCTATGGCGTCTATGTAAAGGCGTTGTTCTCATAGACATCTCGCATATCATTGTAAATTCGTCCATAGGGAAAAAACATCAGTTGCAAGATTATACGTATTGTAAGGACAGGTCATTGAGTCGCGTTCATGATGGTGAGTTTGTCTATTATGCAACAAACATCACCGGGGGCAGATTAAAGGTAATGACAAGTGGTTTAGAATTAGTGCAATGTGCAATGTGCAATAAGCATGTTGGAGCATGTTTAGAAACTACCCTTCAAAGGTTTTGACTCACTAGTGATAATCAAGCCACGCCTTCACGGTTCCATATACTCAAAGCGTTACAGCTTCTGCCAACACATGGGCTAACGTATAAGTAAGCCTGTTATGTCTTCATTTTGGTACTCTTAAATAAACAGTTGATGATGTTTTATATCATTTTTTCAATATCAAACTTTTTTTCAGATCCTCGGTATGATCTTCTCCATGGTCTTGTGCTGTGCAATCAGAGACGTCAAGTAAGTTAGGGTCCTTCATAACGGCAGGCCCGTATTACAAACATAGAAGATAATCTTAATTGTAGATTGTCAGGGTAATAAAAATGTACGTGATGATTAAAACAAGCGTAAAAAGTATTAAATACTCATGATTTCTGCTTTTGTCCAAGCTTAAAATAACTACAAATGGTCAATATTCTCTTCTTTTTTGCTGAAATGGATAAAGGAATTCAACGATTTTTGTTTCACAAAAATGATAATGATCTACAATCCCTTTTAATTTATGTTCAATACAATGTTCTTTTTCAGTGCTTGAACATCTGGATGAAGATAGAAGATTTAAAAGGCTTTTCTATTTTGAGTGCTTAAAGGAACTGAAGAGAATTTAGTTATAGAATCAAAATTAAACCTTAGAAGGACATTCTTTTCTACAAGTTCACTAGTGAACTCTTAGTAAAACCTAGGTGCGTCTTTGTACTACATTTTTCTGAATTGCGTTCTGAAACGAATAACGTGTATGTTGAATATGATGTACATGTGTTTAAAACCATTATTTTCTTTGATTTAATGTATATATTCGGTAAAGATTTTAGAAAGGTTTAAAGAAACTTGAGTTTCTGAACCAAATATTCTTACCTCAAAACATGCCATATATAAGTGACTACCTGTTACATGACTTTTCCCATCCAGCACTCATTTGTATTCAATTGATTTTCCTGTTTACTTTAAAAACGTTTTAGCATGGAATTAGTTCAAATTTAATTATTTTCCTAATTATACTTTGTTTGATTTTACTTAGAATAATATGCATTGTCTTTTTTTCTATATTATTTTATGATAAATAGTCGAGTCACCTGTGCTGTGTGTGAAAGGAATACCCTGTCACAAAGATCTGTCCTCGGTCGTTTGTAGTTCGGTAGTCTGCCCACAAACAAATCAGGCTTTCAGTTTCGTCCTTTCACCTCATCGAAATCGATCAAAATAAGCTAATATGTAATTCATGAATTAGAAAAATGAACAAATGCTTGGCATCGGTGCCAGTTATGCTGCGGTATGGACTTACTCATTTAGAAGGAGTTATGTCCCTTTGAAGGGGTTACGTCCCTTGTGTATGAGTTCTATCCCATCCAGATGCTTCGTATGTTGTATTTCAAGTACTGTAACAGTTGGAGATTAAACATCGAGCCACGAAGCGAGGGAGATGAGGTCGGCCATGAAAGGACTGTTTAGAAGAAGGCAGCACGTTGTTGTTATTTTATGTGGAGTGTTATGTACAGTTCTGTTATCCCGTTACCAAGCAGTCTGTTTGCAAAATGATAACATCTATGCGTTCGAGTGAAATATTGAATTTTCAGGAATTATTGTAAAAATGTCAAATACCGTAATAATTATGAGAATGTTGACCCTTTGAAAGAAATGTTGCACAATATTTTGGTATATAACTTTTCTTTTCAATGCATATTCTAAGATGGAATTCCAAATTACGCTTGGAAGGTTTGTGTCGTGTATAGTCAGCCTGGGTGAGATTATGGTGCTTTCTGAACAAATTTATTTCAGTATATTAACCACTGCATGAACATAGTTACAAATCTCTTCCCT
This sequence comes from Steromphala cineraria, assembly GCA_916613615.1. Lineage (NCBI taxonomy): Eukaryota > Metazoa > Mollusca > Gastropoda > Trochida > Trochidae > Steromphala > Steromphala cineraria. The sequence continues at coordinate 4,608,961 of OU744736.1, read as the reverse complement.
CAGTCAAAGGGTTACATTAACCGAGCCTCGTATATGGGATATATCTGTTCAGCCTTAAGTGACCACATTCTTCAAACTCAGTATCCTAAGATCAGCCTGAACTTTGTTCTCGCCTACTAAGTCACTTCCGACTGTTAACGTATGGTACCAACTTTTGACGCTATGAGAATTACGAAGATACAGGCTTTGGAAATACTCCCTTAGTGCTAAGACAGTTCTTACCATATGATATCATCTGGGATTGACTTAGTGAAGAGATTAACGACCAAGGCTTTTGACATCAGGTTTTGCTCGATCCTTTTCCAAACATGCCCTGATGAGATCATACTTAAAAATGGACACTAATGTGTGAAAAGACCGCTCAATTACTAAAGATGACACTGCTCGTCTGCAGGGTACAAATATTCTAGCATGCAACAATCTACATGAGAGACGTTTGATCGATTGTAAATGCATCACCAGGGCGTGTTTAAGAAGCGACACGAGCAGAATATGGGTCGAGGTGTCTGCATGTTCTAAGATCTATATTGGATTATCAGTGGCTAGGAGATACCCAGAATGAGTCTTTTATACCATCATATGTGCTGATGTGCGATTACACCTCGCACCTTCCATACATTTTGAAGCCTCAACCTCATATATCGACTGTATCATCTTTGTATCATTTGTATCACCGTGTTTACCCTGTGTAGTCGAAATTGTTGTACCTGATTAGCTTTCACGAACATGTCACGATATTTTCTATAAAAAAAAGCAGCGCATCGTTTTGTGCAATATCCAGCTGGCTTAGATGTCCAGAAGTTGCTTAATTGGAACATCTTGTCCAAAATAATTTTTTTGTTAAGCCTCGGTACTTGCTTCAACCTCGCATTTAAATATACAATATCCACTTAATTCTTGGAAACCATTTTTGAAAAACACTTGGTCATTTTTTGAGTTTTAAGAAGGAAATTAAAAGGTTGGGACTGATTGTTCAGTTTAGTAAACGATCTACGACTGAACACCTTACCAGAGTGCTGTATCGTGCAAAGCGTCGAGACGTGAGTGTACATGTTGATATAGCCTCGGCATCAAAATAACAAAATGGGCGCTCTATACGCATGCGCTGTCTTTTTGAATAATCTACAAAGTGTTGTGAATTTCGAAGATATTTTCTGCTTGTCAATATGCCATGTTTTCTATTAAAACATCTCTCGAATAATGATTGTTTTGTCATTTATTCAACAGCAAAAGCTACACGGTGAGACTAGTTGTTTCAGTTGACAAAGAAGCAAACGGGTTATTATTTGACTTAAGCCCTTTTTACATGCGCATGTTTACTCCTAGGAGTAAATATACTTACAGGGAGTAAACGTGCCATGTAAATAGCCCAAAACAGATTTACTTACAGGAGTATATTTACTCCTAGGAGTTAAATACTCCACCCCTAGAGGTAAAGTAAAAGTATATTTACTTTTACTCCTGTGAGTATCCTGTCATTTTCAATAGTATTAGCATAGTTGAATGATTAGGTTGAGGTAAATGACTTGCATTTATATAGTTTTTAAACACTACTATTGTGTTTTCATCAATAATAACTTGCATTCAAGATTATTCTTTTTAACTTGTCGAGATCATGTTTCCTAATGAAGGAAATGTGTGTTTTTTGTTGAGGTCATTCTTTTAAAACCGAAAACCAGCTGCGTTAATTCCTTTTACACTAGAAGTTGATTGACCAAAGAAAATCTATGGTAAAATTGTGTAAAATTCTTCTCTGCCTCAAGATTTGCATTTCACACATTGAGTTTTCTATGAAATTTTTTATTTCTACTGTAAGCAAATCATGATATACTTAAGGGTCCTTAAATTCCAATGGAACGTAAAGTAAATATACTTTTTACTCCTAGGAGCAAAAATAAAAAGGGCAAATGTAAAAAGGGCATTACACTCCCGCGGAAGACTCCTGCAGTAGTTTCAACTTAATTTGTTTATCCCCGCCTTACAGCGTAAGCGGGGGTATATAGCGTTCATTCTTTCCGTCCGTCCGTCCGTCTGTCCGTCCGTCTATCTGTCTGTCCGTCCAAAAACTTTGTGCGGAGCAGATCTCCAAAACTATGCATGCTAGCTTCATAAAACTTCATATACATGTCAACCATGATCCCTAGTTGTGCCTTTTGAGGGTTAGAACTATTTCTGAATTTTCATTTTTGCGGTTTCCATGGAAACGTGACTAAAAAGTGACTCTTTGAGGAAGTCGTTTTGTGCAGAGCAGATCTCAAAAACTATTCATGCTAGCTTCATCAAACTTCATACACATGTCAACCATGATCCCTAGTTGTGCCTTTTGAGGGTTAGAACTATTTCTGAATTTTCATTTTTGCGGTTTCCATGGAAACGTGACTAAAAAGTAACTCTTTGAGGAAGTCGTTTTGTGCAGAGCAGATCTCCAAAACTATGCATGCTAGCTTCATCAAACTTCATACAAATGTCAACCATGATCCCTAGTTGTGCCTTTTGAGGGTAAGAACTATTTCTGAATTTTCATTTTTGCGGTTTCCATGGAAACGTGACTAAAAAGTGACTCTTTGAGGAAGTCCTTTGTCCGGAGCATTTCTCCCAAACTATTCATGCTAGCTTCACCAAACTTCATACACTTATCAACCATGATGCCTAGATGTGCCTTTTGAGGGTAAGACCAACAAATTATTTTTATTTTTTGCGGTTTCCCATGGAAAATGACTAACACAGAGACTCTATGACCATGTCTTTTGCCCGGAGCATATCTCAAAAACTATACATGCTAGGTTTACCAAACTTCATAAACTTATCAACCAAGATCCCTACATGTACCTTTTGAAGGTAAGACCAACAAATTATTAATTTGTTTGTGCGGTTTCCATGGAAACAAGACTTAAACAGTGACTCTATGACCAAGTCCTTATCCAGAGCATATCTTCTAAACTATAGATTGTCAGGGTAATAAAAATGTACGTGATGATTAAAACAAGCGTAAAAAGTATTAAATACTCATGATTTCTGCTTTTGTCCAAGCTTAAAATAACTACAAATGGTCAATATTCTCTTCTTTTTTGCTGAAATGGATAAAGGAATTCAACGATTTTTGTTTCACAAAAATGATAATGATCTACAATCCCTTTTAATTTATGTTCAATACAATGTTCTTTTTCAGTGCTTGAACATCTGGATGAAGATAGAAGATTTAAAAGGCTTTTCTATTTTGAGTGCTTAAAGGAACTGAAGAGAATTTAGTTATAGAATCAAAATTAAACCTTAGAAGGACATTCATTTCTACAAGTTCACTAGTGAACTCTTAGTAAAACCTAGGTGCGTCTTTGTACTACATTTTTCTGAATTGCGTTCTGAAACGAATAACGTGTATGTTGAATATGATGTACATGTGTTTAAAACCATTATTTTCTTTGATTTAATGTATATATTCGGTAAAGATTTTAGAAAGGTTTAAAGAAACTTGAGTTTCTGAACCAAATATTCTTACCTCAAAACATGCCATATATAAGTGACTACCTGTTACATGACTTTTCCCATCCAGCACTCATTTGTATTCAATTGATTTTCCTGTTTACTTTAAAAACTTTTTAGCATGGAATTAGTTCAAATTTAATTATTTTCCTAATTATACTTTGTTTGATTTTACTTAGAATAATATGCATTGTCTTTTTTCTATATTATTTTATGATAAATAGTCGAGTCATCTGTGCTGTGTGTGAAAGGAATACCCTGTCACAAAGATCTGTTCTTGGTCGTTTGTAGTTCGGTAGTCTGCCCACAAACAAATCAGGCTTTCAGTTTCGTCCTTTCACCTCATCGAAATCGATCAAAATAAGCTAATATGTAATTCATGAATTTAAAAAAATGAACAAATGCTTGGCATCGGTGCCAATTATGCTGCGGTATGGACTTACTCATTTAGAAGGAGTTATGTCCCTTTGAAGGGGTTACGTCCCTTGTGTATGAGTTCTATCCCATCCAGATGCTTCGTATGTTGTATTTCAAGTACTGTAACAGTTGGAGATTAAACATCGAGCCACGAAGCGAGGGAGATGAGGTCGGCAATGAAAGGACTGTTTAGAAGAAGGCAGCACGTTGTTGTTATTTTATGTGGAGTGTTATGTACAGTCTTTCTGTTATCCCGTTACCAAGCAGTCTGTTTGCAAAATGATAACATCTATGCGTTCGAGTGAAATATTGAATTTTCAGGAATTATTGTAAAAATGTCAAATACCGTAATAATTATGAGAATGTTGACCCTTTGAAAGAAATGTTGCACAATATTTTGGTATCAAACTTTTCTTTTCAATGCATATTCTAAAATGGAATTCCAAATTACGCTTGGAAGGTTTGTGTCGTGTATAGTCAGCCTGGGTGAGATTATGGTGCTTTCTGAACAAATTTATTTCAGTATATTAACCACTGCATGAACATAGTTACAAATCTCTTCCCTCAGTCAAAGGGTTACATTAACCGAGCCTCGTATATGGGATATATCTGTTCAGCCTTAAGTGACCACATTCTTCAAACTCAGTATCCTAAGATCAGCCTGAACTTTGTTCTCGCCTACTAAGTCACTTCCGACTGTTAACGTATGGTACCAACTTTTGACGCTATGAGAATTACGAAGATACAGGCTTTGGAAATACTCCCTTAGTGCTAAGACAGTTCTTACCATATGATATCATCTGGGATTGACTTAGTGAAGAGATTAACGACCAAGGCTTTTGACATCAGGTTTTGCTCGATCCTTTTCCAAACATGCCCTGATGAGATCATACTTAAAAATGGACACTAATGTGTGAAAAGACCGCTCAATTACTAAAGATGACACTGCTCGTCTGCAGGGTACAAATATTCTAGCATGCAACAATCTACATGAGAGACGTTTGATCGATTGTAAATGCATCACCAGGGCGTGTTTAAGAAGCGACACGAGCAGAATATGGGTCGAGGTGTCTGCATGTTCTAAGATCTATATTGGATTATCAGTGGCTAGGAGATACCCAGAATGAGTCTTTTATACCATCATATGTGCTGATGTGCGATTACACCTCGCACCTTCCATACATTTTGAAGCCTCAACCTCATATATCGACTGTATCATCTTTGTATCATTTGTATCACCGTGTTTACCCTGTGTAGTCGAAATTGTTGTACCTGATTAGCTTTCACGAACATGTCACGATATTTTCTATAAAAAAAAGCAGCGCATCGTTTTGTGCAATATCCAGCTGGCTTAGATGTCCAGAAGTTGCTTAATTGGAACATCTTGTCCAAAATAATTATTTTGTTAAGCCTCGGTACTTGCTTCAACCTCGCATTTAAATATACAATATCCACTTAATTCTTGGAAACCATTTTTGAAAAACACTTGGTCATTTTTTGAGTTTTAAGAAGGAAATTAAAAGGTTGGGACTGATTGTTCAGTTTAGTAAACGATCTACGACTGAACACCTTACCAGAGTGCTGTATCGTGCAAAGCGTCGAGACGTGAATGTACATGTTGATATAGCCTCGTCATCAAAATAACAAAATGGGCGCTCTATACGCATGCGCTGTCTTTTTGAATAATCTACAAAGTGTTGTGAATTTCGAAGATATTTTCTGCTTGTCAATATGCCATGTTTTCTATTAAAACATCTCTCGAATAATGATTGTTTTGTCATTTATTCAACAGCAAAAGCTACACGGTGAGACTAGTTGTTTCAGTTGGCAAAGAAGCAAACAGGTTATTATTTGACTTAAGCCCTTTTTACATGCGCACGTTTACTCCTAGGAGTATATTTACTCCTAGGAGTAAATATACTTACAGGGAGTAAACGTGCCATGTAAACAGCCCAAAACAGATTTACTTACAGGAGTATATTTGCTCCTAGGAGTTAAATACTCCACCCCTAGAGGTAAAGTAAAAGTATATTTACTTTTACTCCTGTGAGTATCCTGTCATTTTCAATAGTATTAGCATAGTTGAATGATTAGGTTGAGGTAAATGAATTGCATTTATATAGTTTTTAAACACTACTATTTTGTTTTCATCAATAATAACTTGCATTCAAGATTATTCTTTTTAACTTGTCGAGAGCATGTTTCCTAATGAAGGAAATGTGTGTTTTTTGTTGGGGTCTTTTAAAACCGGAAACCAGCTGCGTTCATTCCTTTTACACTAGAAGTTGATTGACCAAAGAAAATCTATGGTAAAATTGTGTAAAATTCTTCTCTGCCTCAAGATTTGCATTTCACACATTGAGTTTTCTATGAAAAAATATATTTCTACTGTAAGCAAATCATGATATACTTAAGGGTCCTTAAATTCCAATGTAACGTAAAGTAAATATACTTTTACTCCTAGGAGCAAAAATACTCCTAGGAGTAATTATACTCTCAGGATTAAAGTGCGCATGTAAAAAGGGCATTACACTCCCGCGGAAGACTCCTGCAGTAGTTTCAACTTAATTTGTTTATCCCCGCCTTACAGCGTAAGCGGGGGTATATAGCGTTCATTCTTTCCGTCCGTCCGTCCGTCTGTCCGTCCGTCTATCTGTCTGTCCGTCCAAAAACTTTGTGCGGAGCAGATCTCCAAAACTATGCATGCTAGCTTCATCAAACTTCATATACATGTCAACCATGATCCCTAGTTGTGCCTTTTGAGGGTTAGAACTATTTCTGAATTTTCATTTTTGCGGTTTCCATGGAAACGTGACTAAAAAGTAACTCTTTGAGGAAGTCGTTTTGTGCAGAGCAGATCTCCAAAACTATGCATGCTAGCTTCATCAAACTTCATACACATGTCAACCATGATCCCTAGTTGTGCCTTTTGAGGGTTAGAACTATTTCTGAATTTAAATTTTTGCGGTTTCCAAGGAAACGTGACTAAATAGTGACTCTTTGAGGAAGTCCTTTGTCCGGAGCATTTCTCCCAAACTATGCATGCTAGCTTCATCAAACTTCATACACATGTCAACCATGATCCCTAGTTGTGCTTTTTGAGGGTTAGAACTATTTCTGAATTTTCATTTTTGCGGTTTCCATTGCAACGTGACTAAAAAGTAACTCTTTGAGGAAGTCCTTTGTCCGGAGCATTTCTCCGAAACTATTCATGCTAGCTTCACCAAACTTCATACACTTATCAACCATGATGCCTAGATGTGCCTTTTGAGGGTAAGACCAACAAATTATTTTTATTTTTTGCGGTTTCCCATGGAAAATGACTAACACAGAGACTCTATGACCATGTCTTTTGCCCGGAGCATATCTCAAAAACTATACATGCTAGGTTTACCAAACTTCATAAACTTATCAACCAAGATCCCTACATGTACCTTTTGAAGGTAAGACCAACAAATTATTAATTTGTTTGTGCGGTTTCCATGGAAACAAGACTTAAACAGTGAATCTATGACCAAGTCCTTATCCAGAGCATATCTTCTAAACTATACATGCTAGCTTCACCAAATTTCATACACTTATGACCCATGATCCATAGATGTGCCTGTTGAAGGTTAGACCAACAAATTATTTTCATTTTTTGCAGTTTCCATGGATATATGACTTAAAAGTGATTCCATGATAAATTACTTTGTCCTGAACATATTTCCTGAAATATACATCTCAGCTTCACCAAATTTGCTACATATGTCAATCGTGATTGCTGGATATGCCTTGTGAGAGTTAAACAATATATATATGGATTTTCTTCTCTGTGGTTTCTTTGGAAAACATAACTTACAAAGTGACTTAACAAAAATAATTTTGTCCTCAGTGCATCTCGTAGAATATTCATGATAACTACCTCAAATTTGAAACAAAGATCAACCATTATCCCTAGATGTACCCTTTTAATTGTAAAACCTGTTAATGAATTTGATAGGGGGGTTTAAGTGGAAAGAATTCTTTGAACAAAGTGGGGAGCGGGGGTATGTGAGCTTTGCTCGCTTCTTCACTTGTTTAAAAACGTTTTACTGATATCCTTCGCGGGTTAATCATGTCTTGATAAGAAAAAATATTTAAAATACCCTCAGATTAGGGTTTTAGAAATAAACGCTAAAAAACTATTTTATTACGGTGTTTCAACTAAATTGGTTTACATACAAATAATTGAATAGTGATCCATTTTGCGGGTTTGATTTGTCTTGATAAGAATACTATTTTAGACTGCTTACAATACCCCCTGCTTAGGGTTTTAGAACTTAAAACTTGATTCCTTTCTATAAAAACTGTTTTATTGCAATATTTATATATATTTATAGGGAAAATTAAAATAAACGCTAAAAAACTATTTTATTATGGTGTTTCAACTAAATTGGTTTACATACAAATAATTGAATAGTGATCCATTTTGCGGGTTTGATTTGTCTTGATAAGAATACTATTTTAGACTGCTTACAATACCACCTGCTTAGGGTTTTAGAACTTAAAACTTGATTCCTTTCTATAAAAACTGTTTTATTGCAATATTTATATATATTTATAGAGAAATTAAAAAACTAAACATGACACAATTTTTTTTTACATCAACTGGCATGGAACCTCGGTAGCTCAACAGGTAAGAGCTCTGCTTGACAACATAGAGGTCCCCGGTTCGAATCCCACTTTTGTTGTTCATAAATCGTAACTTTCTTTTTTGATTAAAAATCCGAATTTTATTAGTCCAATTGTTTGCAATTGTTTACAATCTTATAACCGACCAAGGTGGTTATGAGATAACCAACCTACGCGGATGGAGCTCACGCAATATAGCATTCAACTAAAATAAAGGCAATAATTTCACAAGGGGTGGAACGGGTAAACAACTATAAGAAGGTAGTTATGAGTTAAAACCAATTGAAAAAAAGAAGGAATATAACCGCCCAAGGGGTGTAAAGCATGATAAATTTATAGTTATATTCCATCCATAGACATTCAAGATTGGTGAAACTGTTCCCATGTCCCCTAAGTCACCAATTCAAGATTGAAAACCCGTCAGTTGCTTTTTAATTTATTGCTGTACCCACACATTATAACTACGTAATATAGATCTGGTCATGGCCATTTACCCATTAACTGGGTGAGTGAACGTCCGATACAGACACGGTTCAGCTATTCATTGATAAGTGTACCTCCTGACTTATACCCCACTCTGGTAGAGTTATATTTGACGAATAAAAGTTGTCCACCATTCTCTATGTATATTTATCTTGACCCAACTAGATCAACAAAATATTAACAATACTCTTTTTGACGTTTTTAAAAACATAAACTGACATAAACAAAAACTAGTACCTATACATGGCTTATATAGTAAAATACAACAATCCAGACATGGCACAACACAATTTACCGGTACCTGTATCAAGCCTCAGTAGCTCAGTCGATAGAGGCTTTGCGTCGCAACATTAAGGCCCCTGTTCGATTCCCACGTTGGTTATTAACATTTCTGAAAAATTCTAAATTTTACAACTTGGTTGATTTGCCTAAGTTGAAGATCTCTTCACTTGACTTTATTTTGGTGTTAAAAAAAGAATAGGTGTAATAGAAACGTTGCGGTGTATCGGTCAATATACCTACAAAGTTAGAACAAAGGAAACCATAGCAACGAGACCGGAAGTGGGGTATAATATGCAAACGCACTAAATTGCATACTCATCCTATAAGCCGAAAAAGAATTAACTTGACAGTGTTCGTTGATTATCCAGCAAATACGTTACATATTTAACATGTTCAGAAGTCAAAATTCTATATCGCAATAACATGAGCACGGGTTATTTTTCACTTAAAACCAAACGATTCTTTGGCTGCATTTGACAAATTTCAAAAAATACGTTAGACGAGTTGACGCCCGTCATTGCCAGATTTTCGATGAAAACTAAAAGTTGTTACATAAAGCGTTTTAATTCCGGCAATACTGAACCTCTTCGCATATAACCGTAAATTCAGCAACAGTCATTAATTTTTTCATAACATGACAACACTTTCAATTTCTGTCATATTTTACCTCAACACCAAACCCTGCCTCCCCTAAAGCTTCCCAGTAAACTATGTTGTGTTTGATCTAGTCAGGCCTGGTTGCCGATGATTTTTACAAGCAATTTTAAGTGTCCTATAACAAACATGTATGTTCCAAATATTTTAATTACCTGCTAGAACTTACACTTGGATATTGTTTGCATTAGTTGACTTAAGAAAAGAACGCCAACGATATGACAATCTCGACAATTATGAACAATATTTTTTGAAGATCACTTAACATTGATAGTAGTTTCAGCTCTCCATCTAGGATATCATTTCGGAACTGCATTAACAAGTTAAAAACAAAAACGGTCAATTATTTTGATCAAATTCAGTAACGGCATTAGATCAAAAGCAACTTTATTATGATATTATGATATATTGCAAACTACAATCTCATTCAAATCAGATCCAAACGTTCACTCCTACGTCGCTACGTTTCTTGAAGGAGTGAAAGTTTCGACAATCTCATTTTGCCTACGTCTTTCTTGAACGTAGCGACGTAGGAGTGAAAGTTTCGATCTGATTTGATTGAGATTGTGCAAACTGACAACTGATCCTGATGATTGGTTTATAGCAACACTTAGAAACATGCAAGATTCCTGCCAACTAGAACGATGATTTGTTTATAGCAACACTTAGAAACATGCAAGATTCCTGCCAACTAGAACGATGATTTGTTTATAGCAACACTTAGAAACATGCACGATTCCTGCCAACTAGAACGATGTTTTGTTTATAGCAACACTTAGAAACATTCAAGATTCCTACCAACTAGAACGATGATTTGTTTATAGCAACACTTAGAAACATGCACGATTCCTGCCAACTAGAACGACTGATTTATGCTAAACTTTGTCAAGCAATATATATATGATATGTGGTCATACTTTGCCTCCAAACTTTTTTTTCATTTCCATTTTTTCAGGCACATGTACATGTCCATCAAGTTGACAAAAGTGAAATACATTTGTGTACATATACATATCAGTCATATTGCCTGTACAAATTACTGAAATATTTAAATACATCATACATATAAATTTGAGACAGCAGGTTTTTTTCAAAAGCATATGCAGAGAACTCTAGAATGAATGGAACATTGCATAGTCACAATTAGAATATGCATTGATTTGGTTGTTTGGTAGATATTATTTGTTGTTGTAATGGTCTGATGTTTGGTTTCATTTTCATAATACAGCATCTGTACAGCATTTGTTTTGTTATAAGAATAATAAATTTCAATGGGTTATTGTTTCGACCCTTAAACGAAATAGTATTTTTTCTTAATTGAAATAATAAATTCCATCCATGTAACCTGCAAGCCATTCAGAGAGTTGTCTCCATATGATTTCAGCATACTGACAAGAGTATTATATATGGAGGATGGTTTCAGTTGAGTCATTGCACATAGAACAAGTTGACGATTATACATATCCAATCTTGCAAAGCAGTTGATTTGTACTTTATATATTATTAATGATTTTTTTTTTTACAAAAATTTAAATATGTGGACCAGTGGTAGACTACCTCCTTCCAGATTTTATTGTTGATTCTAGGAACAACAAAGTGTTCAAGGTAATGGGAATCTGCAAAAACTCTTAGGTATATATAGAAATCGGTGCCAAAGAAACGATACACAATCAGATTGCGAATTTGAATTCAATAACCTTAGATTAAGCGTATACAAAAAATAATCCTTTAAAACTTTTATCAAATGAAATTGTGAATGACTTTTCAAATGTACACCCACATTCCAATTAAAGAAAAAATCCTAAGCCATGATAAAAAAAGCTTTCAAATCGTTTGTCTCTTTGGAATGTGATCTTAAAGGGGCAGTAGCACGTTTTTAGGGGGAATATAAGGTGATGTCAGGAAAATGAAAATAAATGGTTCCAATAGAAAGATAATGTATTTTAACTATATGAAGCAGTGATAATTCAAATATATAACTTAAAGTTTAGCCATGGGATTCCCTTTTCTTACACAAATGAATTAAAGGTGTTCACAAAAAATGGCCGCAAATGGATTTTATGTGAATCTTCATTCTTTGTCCTCTGACTATGGATGATCGGTTTGGGTAATGAGATATTTGTCACCGTCAAAATAATACCTTTAGCATTTACTTACAAGTTTCGATGAAAAATTGAAAATATAAAATTGTCAAAAAACGTGCTACTGCCCCTTTAATGAGGATAAAGGAAATTCAAAACTTGATACTGACTATGTAGTTTGCTAAATAGTAAATCAACATAGCAAGTTTGTAATACGGTTACAGTAAAAATATTCTTATAAATAATTTGTATACTTTAATCTCATTTATATTTTATTCCAATATAGAAGGTGACGTTAATTTTCTATCAAACCGAACGAAATAGTTTGTATGCAAATCGTCCGGATGGAAAGACTGGGAGGTTCGTGTTTACTGTTGGGTCGAGCTTTATCCCTGTAAACAAAACCCTTAAAACACTATTGGCCAAACTAAAATCTTCTATAATGGTGAACTAAATTGGGCATTATTTGCTTAAGTGAATCGTGCATGAGTTTCACCCTAAAAACTGGGATTTTTAAATAAACAAACTGGTTTGCAATGGGATTCAAGTGGGTCGGGCCGATGGCCGTGAGTTATAGGCCACAGGTAACATACCTTCATTCGAATACCTACCTGTAATATAGTGTCAAAGCACTGATTGATTGTCGATAATCAAACATATATATACATTAATGTATGTATGTTGGACATCTACTTCCGTGTTGGTGTCATAGCTTTTAGGTTGGTAACTGTGTTCGCTCTAGTGGTTATCCTCAGAAGAAACAGTGGTTGTAAGGAGATACCTGACCCAAGCTGGTGAATTCGAAGTGACGGGTGGATGCATTCATGTTTGTGGGGAGAGGACACATGGCAAGAAATAACAGAATAGTTCATCACACGGTTGGTTGTTGAAACTTGCATCACTTGAGTACGATGCGTGTGTGTTTCATGTTTTGGTAAGTATATATCGAAGTGTATAGAGTTTTATGTTTTATTGTCAATCTATGTATATCTACGGTAGCAGTGTTAAGTAAACAGGTGAATTACTATAGTAGTGTACGGTAAACTGAATAACTATATCACTCATGTTTAGTATACGAGAAATGAAAGTTAAGTGAGAATATTCCTTACATTACTATTTTAATTTCTAAAACTTTTGTAACAGTAAGATAGGTTTTTGCTTGTAAGTTTCCTATGTTTAACGAACTGTCGATGTCAGCTTTCAGGGGACAAGGTGTCGTGTTACTGTAAACAGTGTGTAGAACGCCTTTAACGGGTAAAGCAGCTGATGTGTATACAATGGTGTCCCAAACCTTATATCGTAAACACATGTCTATTCCAACTATACAATTAAAGAGCCACTCCGATATTTTCGACACATATCATTTTGCTTTCATACGATCGTCAATGACATAATGCATGATAAAAATGCAAATATCTCGCATATGCAATCCCACAATGGCAATTTAAAAATAAATACTAGTTTTCATGAAAAACCTCAAACCGACATATTTATTTGCGGAAGCCAAATTCAAACGTCCAATTTACAGAGGACGGGTTATATAACCAATCAGACATTATCAACTCCTAACTTTCATTCTGACTACTTTAGCTTGAATAATTACGTTTCACTGATTAACTCGCGTGAATGTCCGGTTTTCGATCACAGTTGCGACTTCAAACCTTCCTTGTGTCACTATACGAAGTCTATAAGCTTTAAAATGCTATTTTCCTGCAACAGTCGATGCTTTCCTATCAGATGACACTGTTCTTACAGTGTTTGGCATATCAATCAATTAAATGCCGACCAAGAATTGATAGGCTATTTGTTTAATGGAACATTATTCATAAAGATGTTGTTTAATTTCAGGAGAAGGAGGACCATGAAGATCCAACAGAGATCGAGGCCGATATTTCTAGTGAACGTCTGCCTGGTCCTCTTGCTTGTAGCCGCCATTATTGTTCTAGTTGTGCCAGCCCTAACTTGGGTGAACTACCGGAACCCGTACATCCTCCATACTTTATCCAGCCAATCAGAACACTTCCACAGCTGGCTAGCCAATGGGAGTTTAGAAGACCTTCAAGCTGGGTACCCGGCAGTAACGGTGCATTATCTTTGGTGCCCTAAACAGTATTTCGAGTTTAAGCATTATGTGAGTATTCTAAGCATTGTCAAAATGCTTCAACCTGATCAGATAGTCTTTCACTATGCAAATCTTCCATTGGCTGATTCCACAGGTTACGCCTCGTGGTTCCAAGATATTCAACGTGACATTACCTTTCTGACATTGCAAAAAGATTCGAACTCTGTTGTCTGTGGTGAAGTGGATGTCCATCGTAGCCTTTCTGGAATCATCATAAGGGAAGATGTAGCAGTCATAAACTTTTCAAGAGTTGAATTTTACAAACTGGCCAAATATTCTCAAAGTCGTTCAAACTTTCGTGTGTTCCTGTTCCCTGCTTCTGTCTCTCTGTCCAGCAGAGTGGATTGTGTTGTGGTACCATGTGTATCTGTCCAATACTTCAATGAAGATCCAACCAAAGAAAAGATACCATGCGTCCACATAAACAACAACCTCTCTCCAAATGATACATGGACACGACAAGAACAGATTTATAGATTTGTCAAAGATTTGGTTTACGGGTCGAAAAGCATTCAACCAAAATCTCATAAAGAATTAGTACCGCTTGATTGCCATATTCTTCATTTCATGGATTCAAATGTATCTGACTACCTGGCCCTCGTGAGTATCACTAGCGCTCTGAAGGTTGGAAGAGTAAAGCATGTGTATCTTCATAGTGACAGATTACAATCAGGGTCGCTATTTAATGACGTCATGAAGAACCGCAATGTGACCTTTGTACCTGTCCCTCATATCCGGAACATCCACCCGACGTCAGCTGACGTCATATACGGCGCATACGTTTTGTTACGTCATGGTGGTGTAGTGGTAAGCTCTGATACAATATGGCGAAAGAATTTTCCTAAAGACCTCCAGCTTTACGATTCAAGTGTATCTTCAACATCGTCAAAAAGCAATGGTTCCATATTTGATATGTCTGTTTTATTTTCTCGTGCAAATTCTGAATTTTTGAAACTTTTGATATCAACTTTAAGACAATCCCCTTCAAAAACTTTGCAGCCAGGTATCGAAGAGGCTGTTTATAAGGTTTATATAGAGAGACCGGACTCAGTGAATATTGACGCCAACCTTATCCAGCATGTCACTTGTTCAACTATCCCAAAGCTTTGCCAACCAACAGCGACAGAGAAGGACAGCATTGGTTCTGTGTTTGTAAAAGTTTCTTGGGATGGTGAGAATCCACTTTCGAAATCTGATATAAAACAATATCAATGGAAAGGAGCTTCCTTTCCCGAAGCCATAATAAAGTACACCAAATAACATATGTACATTAGCAGGTAAACCAGTTAACCGTGAACTTTTGTTGGAAGGAAGTGCTGACCTATCACCATGTCAAAATATTCATGTATTTAAGTCAGTACAATATGAAAATTTGTCCGTGAGATAAAACATTTCTTTTAATATATCAATTGTATGACTTGTTGTTCTATAACTTCTTATCTGTCTTCATGTTGATGCTCTGTCATCTTTGTAAAGATCGTAAATAGAAGAAGAAGAAGAGTTAATTCTGTATAAAGGCCATAAGACCAATCGTGCAATATGGTACAAAGTATACTACATTGAGGTATCATTGTTTATATTGTTTACAAGTGCAGAATAGACATGTTCCAAAAACGTTGTGAAATTGTTTATGACAACAGTCTTATGATGTACAAATGCTGTGTAGAGAAAAGTAAATATATCCATGTACATTCAAAGGAGAAGGTATTCCAAGTTGGAGTTGTTCTTCATCCTTGTCTTCATAAATAAAATATGTTTAGATTAAGCCAATATTAAGCTGTTGAAGATGCAGAGGTTCTGTGTTACATCAGTGTTATATATGTTAAAGAGACATTACACTGAAGCAAATATGATTAAAAAGAACCCAAAGATTCTGTCAAACTGACTTAAAGAGAAGAGGTTTTATTTTGTGACATTTCAGCTTGTGCTACAAGCAATTTAAAAGGGAACTGGATTTCTTTCATTCATGGTATTGTTCACAAATGTATTTCTACTGATTTTGCTGTCACAGAATTGTTTTATATTTCGATTTAGTATGCGAATTATTTCTTATGTCGGCTCTATTGTTTTTCAACTTCCTACATCCAAGCTATTAAGATTGCGACATGTCAGGATACATACTAAATAGGCCTATTGTGCAAAGTTATAGCAAAGGCGCTTACTCAGGTATATCAGAAGATGTATATCAGACGCAAATGTAAACAATATATGCATGATTTGTACTACTAGAAAAGTGGGACTTTCTTTTCTTAATATAATATTTTAATTATCTAATTGAAATATATCTGCTTGTAGTACTCCATTGTGACATAATGACAACAACAAGAACAGCAACAACAACAACAACAACATCAACAACATCAACAACATCAACAACATCAACAACAATAACAACAACAACCGCCCTCTGTAAGCCAGACCCTAACATAAAATGCAAGCCTAAGCAAGTCTATAATAAGACTTGAGAGCTCAATTTCTAAAAATGAAGAAATCTCAGTCTCTGTTTCATCCTTTTCCCCCCAAATTTCAGATTTATTAAAAAAATTCATTTCAGACTAATTGTTAGACTATCCTTCCTCTACAATACAGATAAGTCATTCATATCGTTTGTCCTGTGCTACACTGAATTTTAGCGCAGTACCACCCGTGGTTCGCTAGTTCCAGCCGATGCTCGCTGGTTTCACCGCAATGCATAGCCACAATGATGTTGCGGGCTTTCTCCCTGCAATAATACTAGCTGCCGCGCGATATATAGAGGATATCTGTCTTTTCTTGACAAATACCATGTTTATCTCATCGAGTGAGGTAGAAAGGTTATATTTTCACGAGTGGCGCAGCCACGAGTGAAAATATATAACTTTTCTACCACACGAGATGAGATAAACATGGTATTTGTCAAGAATTGACGGATATTCTATTTATTATATGATTTTACCATTGTAATTACGTCCGAAAAGGGTAATTTTCACGCCGAGCGGCCGCTAGGAACAGCCCGTCACCACAGTAACACTGTGACGTCATAAGCCAATTCGCCGCGTGAGACCATTGCTTTATGACGTCAAATTATATCAGTCACCGTTCGCAGTGAAAATATAAGCTATTTTCACTGTAGCTTGATATAGAGGATATCTTTTGTTTTGAGTGTGATATCACTTATCTCTCATCGAGTGACGGGGTAGAGCCCGTATTTTCACGAGTGGCGCAGCCACGAGTGAAATATAGGCTTTACCCCGTCACGAGATGAGAGATAAGTGATATCACACTCAAAACGAAAGATATTCTGTTTATTATATGCCTCTGTGGTCGAAAATGTGTTAATTTATGTCCAAAAGACTTTGACTCGAGAGTTTTCTGGCGACGTCATACCATTGTTGATCGTAACTTAGCGACGGCGATGACGTCGCGTTGATTGTAGAAGTGACGTCAAACCATTGTACACATGACGTCATCCCCTCTGTGATATTTTCACTGACTTGAAAAAGTGATATCACACTCAGTGGCGAGAACACTTTTCTAGAACTGAGAAAACTCAGTCTCTCACCGCTTAGCATATAATAAAGACAGTTTATTTCACTGATAAATTCCAGTATTTCACTGCTCGCCATATAATAAAAGTGATATACTCTTGAAAGCGGCGCTAAACCCCCGAAAAATGACAAGCCATATCTATATTTTATGAGCGCTTCCCAAAGTTTTCGAGTTTTACAGAAATTTCGATACATGATCCCAAAACTTAGAAATAAAAATATTTAAAAAATCATTTCGTGGTCTTGTTATTTAAATTTCATCTAAAGACCTTTGTAGACATACAGTATAATGATATCACAATGTTATCTATAAAGAAATTTCAATTAAGTCGGTAAACGTTTTCTTCTCAGTGACAGTGATATTAGAATTAATCACAAAGACATAAATGTCATTATATGCTTTATGTTAATTTAAGCTTATCACAGATAAGTATTTATTAACGTATGATTTGTGAATAACACGATAATTGCAAACAAGAAAAGCCTTTAAAAAGGCATGTTTGGTGCCACATAGGCAGATGAAGGAGATTGTGATTTGTCGAACAATTTGGGTGATAATATATACAACACTGGATAACAGCAGTAATATTAACACGAGTATTACTCAAAGTTAATTTCACAAAATTAATTTTCTATCAACACGAATTGCTGAAAGTTATGAATATGTTTTACATTCATCAACGATTGTTGGTATATTTCAAATCAAAACACACGAGGGTGATATTCTATTTATCATTCAAATTCACTCTTTTTGAGATCTCAGAGAAAAAATGTAAATCTCTGAACACAACAACACTAGATTTTCAAGACAGTGATGTGACAGTGACAGTTTCTGATGTTATGGCATTGTGATGTTGTTACTTGAAGTAAAAGCACTGCATGGGTTGCCATGTAGCGTTGACAATGACAGGAAATTGTGCAAAACGTACTGCCAAAACACAAATCTCCTTGTCATGCTGGTTAATTATTAACTGTAGTATTACAGATAATAAACAAAATACTTTCCGATGATCTGACGGGATTTCAACCCAGCTCCGCTGAGCTAAGCCGCGGCCTTATTATATAGGGGATTCTCAATATTTATGCATGCATACGACCTATGACCTTCTCAAATCCAAAACGAGGCTAAGGCCGCTTCTTACTTCCTGGTTCGCGTAATGGCTACGTGTTGTTGGTGCGATCCTCTGGTTTCTATCGGCTAGAAATGATTGTGCCTGTATGATAGAATCGTTTTCCAGCTACACCAGTGACGTAAACCTGTTGTATGACAATAAAATCGCCCCAATGGAGGTAATCATTCCATGTAAATCCATAACGAACCTTCGTTTTGGATAGTTAAATTCGTGGCAAATTCAAAAGACCGACGAGTTTTGCAAATTTTGCAAACAAGATCATAGTTTTTTTGATTGCTATATACCTCATTGCAAATTTATGATAATCATTCGACAAAATGTAATTTTTGTTTATTATCTCGATCTCCACTGCCAACATTTTGAACAAACTGCCGTAACTGCCCAACTTATGAGAGCCTTGGGGATGTTTACAAATGTTTATTGTGATTTACAATGTTGGCTGTGCTGCAAAACCGTCCAAAAGACACATCATAATTATATTGAAAAGTAAGAAGCTTGTTAAACAGAATATTTTAAAACAAAAACTATTCATCATGATTCAAATATGAAATGGAGAATTATTGATATTGTGATGATAATAAATAAGCCTTTCATTGATATACATGGTCTTGAGACAATAAATATTATTATTGTGGGCAAATAATTTGAATTGTTGGCACATTGAATTACATATAGATGCTTCAATACTCTATTAAGTTTTACCAATATGTAAGGCCATACAAGTTACAAATAAACAGTAGACAAACTTGGTCTGGGAGGGAAATGCATGTATATATTAATAATCATATTAAAAATTAAGAATGTTATTTTGCTTTGATATGGAGCATTTGAAAATTGCAATTTGATTAAAATGAAGGAAATTGTTATATCTTATTATTTAACTGTAAACATATTCTCTTGTTAGAATTGATATGATATTCAATAATATTTCAATGAATATTTGATTAGTTTAAAAGGAGTTCTGGTAGGACTTATGGCAATGTAGATTTTTGTTTGGTTAATGCTTTACTTGAATTGTGTGATTTATTCTAGGCACTGAAGATAAATAATTGAAACAATATGAAATACTAACAAAATTGCGTGAACATAAAAATGTTATTCATGAATTTCAGCATTATAAAAAACAGCCCTTTAGCTAGGTATAAATAATACAATTTGAAGTAAGTATTCAGACCTTCAAATAAATTGACAGTTTCTATAATTTCTTTTGGTGAAGATTTATGTCACAAAAATAATTGATTGCACTTTGTTAAACCTAAATAATTGTTCCTTTTGTAAAATGTATTTTTTAATATCCATTTTCCAAATGTAAAGATATCCCTCATTTATCTAATGCAGTTGCTTCTAATATATATACTACAATTTTTATAATTCATGTAACATGATTTCACAGTGGTCTTAGATCAATTCTAGTGATTTTCTTGAATATTTCTACAACCACAGAACAGAGATTTGAATAAGCTCTATAAACAAATATATATATGATTAATATACTCTGAACATATGGCTAGTTCTGTGTCAAGGAAAAGAAAATAATTTAACAATATAAGTATCAACAAAACTAAACAAATAGTTTAAAAACGCAGGCCAAATTTAACATTTTTTAATTATCAGTATTCTAAATTTACCATTTAGATTTGTTTGTAGCATTGATTGAAATATGTTCCTAGGCCACAAAATTTATTTGTCAGTTCTAATGCTAAAAACAAGCTTTATGCCATCAGAATTATTATCAATATTTTTTTCTTATTTAAAGGCTGCTGCAATTGTGTGGTTTTTTTTTCCAATATAATATTCCTAATAATTTGTAAGGATCTCCCTCATTATACTGTTGCTCTCATATGATAAACATAACATTTATTAAACAATTTTTTTATATAAATTTTTACAAACTTAAATTTGCAACTACAAAAATATCTCACTGAGATTATTTTAAATTCAACTTTTCTCAATAGAAGAACTGAGAAGAATAAGTTCTATATGTACATTTATTTTCTAAAAACGATTCTATGTACTGTAGATATGCAGGAGTAGACTCAGTATCACTTATTATTTATGTAAAATATTATTTATAAATCTGCAATAATAATATGTTTAAGATAAGAATATTCTTGATGTGGGCGTTATCAGAAACATAGAAAACGTTAAGATATTAATTATGAAAATTTTCAAACGTATTATTTTAGTCTGATATGACTCATAAATTTATTGTATAAGAATTAATTAAGTAGATGCAGTTTGTTTACATAAGGCCTGCACTCGATGACCTGAAAGTAACTCGAAGACATCGAAGACTAGAGGAGACCTTATTATTGTTTTTCTTACCCAAATGAAATAGATTATAATTGAAATATTCTTGAAATAAGGGATATGTGTAAAGTTTAGTTAGTTTGTAAAGCGTATAAAATTAATTAGCAACATCGGAATCAAATTGACGGTGCACACAATGTGTAAACAGCCCTGTGAATCAATCAAGAAAACTCGCCCAGCGAGTAAAATACTATTATCGGCTGTGTTACCTGAAGATATTTAATTACTGCATCGTTTCTGAACTTTTGGCATTGTAAATAGCTCATTATTTTCCAAAACGAAGCGTTTTTAGGGAAAGCTACCGACATGTCAATGTTATTGAATGTTACTTCCGGGTGTAGAAGCGGCCTTAGCCTCGTTTTCGATTACGCGCGCTCCCTTTTCCGTGCCTCATAAATATTCATGAGGCAATATTAAGAATCCCCTATATAGTAACCGTATGGAACCAGCGATGTAGGTCATATTCTAAATATAGCACGAGTCAATTTCAGTAGCTCTGATAATCAATACATGTTTTCAACGTAAATATTTAGTGACATCGTTAAGTATGACTTGTCACGTGGTCGTAAGTGATCTACCTATTAGTAAACATAAGTCTTTTTTCGATGTCACCATCGTTCTTACACAAACATTACTGTTAAATCGCCACGCGAGTCCAGCGTGAAATTAAATCGCGTGGGTTATAAAAAAAGTGGATTCTGCGATTATTGAATGCGAAATAATGCTCTTATCTGGAACAAATGTCATGAGACTCTTCATCAAATGAAGATGTTTTTGATTGAGTCTGTTAACATTTATCAGCGTCTTTAATAGAAAATATTGTTTATCTTTTAACATGGCATTTAAAGCGAAATCATATTCCACAGTTTAATGTGCCAAATATTTTGTATTACCCACATGGTGACGTAATGCATTTTTTGCTACAGCTCTGTTCATTGGTCTTTTGATTTAGATACAAACATGTGATTGGCGCGGCTTCCCTTTGAAAATATCAAGAGTAATATAGAGAGAATTCAGAAAAGTTTTAGAAGAATCAAATCATAATACTTGGTGCCCTTTGGGGCACCAAGCAATAAAAGGACACTTTGGGAACATTTTTTACAAATAGATTTTTAGCCAATGTAATGAAACAAATGTTAAAGCATAGGTTAATGTCGATATCCACGAACTTAATAATATAACTCAACCTTTGAAATCAACAAACGTTTTTCTTTTGATCTGAAATATAGACTGAAAAGAATGATAAAAGATGTATTTGCAATGTCAACGATAAATATGAAATATGACACTAGGGAAAGTGCAATCATATCAATTATGGATAAGTACTTTGACATACAAAGGAACACGACATGCACAAAACTGAAGTGGAGCTTTTCAAGTGCCCTATCTTACAGGCAAGTATAGTATTACAAGCCCCATTCATCTGCGTGAGGTATTCTATCATCATAATGCTCTCTTCTTACGTGTCCTATTGTGTTCTTCAAATGGAACTGGAGAGAATATTACATTTGGATGTCAAATTTTGAAAGCGATTAACAAGGAAGAGTTGAAGAGCGTATGTTTTGATGCTATAGAAGGAACATGGGTTTATACGAGAGAGGTAACGTTCAATTGTGTTTTACCAATGAACGTAGAAATCTGATAAGTACAATTTCAAGGGTATCGTCAAAATAGTTATCTTCTCAGGTATTTTACTTCAAAGTCATGACAAATTATGATAACAATGTTTGTAGACCGAATTCACAGCAAGGGACGACTGTTCATGAAGTATGTCATAATACTTTGAATAAATTAAATTTATTAGGTTCATTATTATTATTTCGTTCAACAGGATATATATGTATTGAATGTTGAGATTAGTAAAGTAACTTCTAAAACGTGAATTAAAAACGATTTTCATTTAACAAGATAACGTGGTGCATAGAACGTTTGCAGAGAATATCTACTTAAAGTGACACAGAGTATCTTTCTTAAATTTTTATTTGGTTTTGATAAGCTACAAAATATCTAATATGCTGATTGAAGTTCATATCTCATCACTGGACTTGCAAATATACCCATTTATGCATAATATCTCTAAAATGCTTGATTTAATGGAAAAATCAAGAAAACATCTCAAATACGTTTTATATTCGAAAATATGCATCCAATTAATCTACCTTGTAGTTACAATACCTAATTAACACTATCGAATCTAATATATCTTTCTGTCAGCTTATGACAAGGTTTCAAAATTACGTTTGGCGAATTTGCCGCGCCACTCGAGCCACATTGTCCGGTTTTCGATCAAAATACCGACTTTCAATGGCCGTATTTTCGCTCAAATGTACTGATTGACCTTTAACTTGTTATTTTCAGTAACAGTTAGTGGTTCCCGATGTAATAACACCGATTTCAAAAATTGACATATGTGATCCTATCAACATACTCTATGTCTCTTTAATAATGACAGTGGAAAAACATATTCTCTGTGGGAAATTACACGGATATCGTTTAATCATTCATTATCACAGATTATTTGTTTGATATATATTTACATCTACACCCAACCGTTGCATACCTTGCAATAAATAAGTTGTATATCCTTATAATTTCTCCTCTTCACGAATGTCGTAGCTATTTGGTTTCAAGCAGGCTACAGAACTAATGTTGAATAAAACAAGCTAATGACATGGAATTCCCCTCTATGTATGAGGTTCAACATCATTGTCCAAAACTACACATTGAACCTTCTAAATTTATTTGAATTTTTTAACTCTTTTGTAAAAATATAAACTAAGTAGAGATCATTGGACAACGATTGACCGTGAGAGATTAGAAGTTGCACATTATCTCACGGTGTAGGCGTGTTTCATGCCATGATAGTGTGTAAATGTTTTAAGTTTCTTAGGAATATTTTATATAATATATAAAACGCAATTTAAATAATCATTCATTTGATAGCAATGTGAAGTGCTTTATCCATAAATTTAGAAGACTAAAAACTAAATCTAGACAATGAAAATTATATATGACATGATTTCTGTACCTATACGGTCATTTTTAATTTTTAGCCGTTTCATTTTTACTTCATATGTACACATTCAATGCTTCCTGAAAGAGAGCTAGATTGTATAAAAGGCCCCTATTTACTAGAACCAGTTCCATGGCAGTCAAATAAAGTAATGACCTTCTACCAAATGATGAAGCAATGGAACCTGAAGAAATCACTGTTTTATTATTAATCCATTTATAAAAAGTTGTAAAACGAGACATTTTATTTTTTGGCATAAACAAGATAAGATATATAACCCTAGACTGAATTTGAGCCTCCGTTTTTACCAGGAGTAGTTCCAGTAACACAAAGTTATGATATCATGTATGATCTTCTCACAAAATAGTTAACCTGTAGAAGAATTACGGTATTATGTTTTATCCAATACTTCGAAGAAGCCAGACAAGAATATAACCTTGTGTGTATTTAAATAAGAGAAACATTCACGTGAGAAACCACACACACATCTATTATATAATCCGTTAATCAGAGCCTCTACAACTCCAGCATGTCAAGGGCAGTTATAATTATAGGGTCAGACCGACCTATCTTACTTTAATCTATATAAGGAGGAGAGTGTCACACACAACAATAGAAGCACATCGATAGCTGTGTATTACACAGACGTGTGTGTAATTAGCATTCCGAAACTTGAACTAAGTCTCAGCTAGACAAATCGACACCTTACACTCCGTTCCTCTGATAAACTGTGGGCCACATATTACTCATCTCTAGATGACCTCATAAATAGTTTAAGAGACTGCGAGAATATGTGAGACCATGTTACGCTGTGAGACACAGAGACACATTCAAATGATTATGTAGCAATGTGTTGACATGCAAATGGAAAAAAACCGTTATCGTTTAAATAATAATTTTGAATTCAAATTAGAATAAAATGTAAATAAAGAAGAGAATCTGGCAGTTCAAAAGTGTTACCACCTAGTGATCACCAAATACTTTACCGTGTCCTGGTTGATTTTTTATGCATACAAAACTATAAATATAACACACACAAACACAAAATTTCGTAGTCACTCTGTATAAAAGTAGAACTTCAATACAGTCGAAGTCGTTTTAACAATACTCTGTCATCCAGACCCTAAAGCAAACATATTCAATTGACGACAAACCAAGTCGACTAAAGTAAAGCAAGTCTAGATCACTCAGCTAGGCACCCCAACTGTTGAAAGAGATCGTCACTTTTTGCCTACATGTGATCTATTCAATGTTCACAACTTTCTATTGATAAATATATAAAGCGTTGAAATGTGCTTTCTTATTATTCCTGTACACGCATTCATGTCAAACGGTTCAAATGATAAATGTACTATTACTCAGACAGGTTATACATTCATACGAGGTATAAATATACGTTATATGTATTCTGCAAAATCTATTGGTGTCTTGAGTATGTGAAAGATAATATTGAATCTATCCTTGCTGACTGGAACTGTAACTCATTACGATTAGCAAGAAGGACTGAAAAGCTAAATGTATAATTCACATATTTTATCAATTCCTAATATCATCTATTATAACTTAAAGGCATACAGTCTCAAAAAGTATTGTATAATGTTGTATGGTATATACGGAACAATTGAAGTAGTGAAATGAACTTGATACCATGGTTGACTTCTAGTGCATGGTTGACTTTTGTTAAACAAAACATTTGGTTATAATGTCAATATTACTTACAATATTGAAGAAAATTTGAAGAAGAAAATGGAATTTATATCAAAATTCTGATGGCTCATTCGATAAGAGTCCTTAACGCCACATTTACATCTCCGACTTTCTATCACTTCCGCTATAACCCCATAGTCTATTCAACTCTCCCGAAGCGGATCGACCGGCTGGGAGTCTCTTCTTTGTTATGCTGCTCGCCAGAGCCAATGGAGTAACCCACGTGCTATGCTGTGCTTGTATGAAGGGTTGTTGTGTTAATATTGTGGTTGACAAGGATGTTCTGTCAAACAACCATTCCAGGCTTTTACCTAACGTGAGTGAACGTGATCGGATATACTTCAATTTGTGGTAAGTTAAGCACGTATTCGTAGTTAGAATGAACTTTATTATTAGCCGTGATCAAGGGTATGTCGAGGATACATGACCGACTATTGATGAATATGAGCTTATTATAACCCCGGAACAAATACTAGTTCAGAGGAGAGATGTTTCCTCATAAAGTGTATCTTAGTAGGACAGTTGTGTGGAGCCTACATGTACTTATCATCGTGAAATGTATGCTATCTGTATATCGTGCACAGAAGTTAAAGTAAACATGGTGGGGTTGAAGTACCATATTTTTATAAACGTGCTGAGGTTGAAGGGTACCAGTGTAAACATAATGGGGTTAAAGTACCAGTGTAAACGTGCTGAGGTTGAATATCCCGGGTACTTACGAGATTGGTCAAATTGTATAAAGAACAATTGAAAACTTCGTTAAAATTCAAGGGTATATTCGATCATGCTCTTTATGTCGACAAGAGAGAAACTCTAGATTTTATCATTGACATATTCATTACAATCGAACATAAAACGGCGGAGAGAAAACAATATCATTAACAACGTACCAACGCACGAATCAAAGCTAAGACATTTGAGTTGATAACAAATAGATATGATCTTATCATAGCGACGTTTCTAATACGTTATCAACAAACTCTTAGTCGAGTGACCAAGTTAAAGGGTCACAAAGTTTATATGATATGTATGTAATATATGCAAGTTTGACTGTTATCCAGACTATAAACTAAACATAATTTAAAGAGCCTTCTTAACTCAAGAAAATGTTGGAAAGTTTAGTTTCCTAACTTTAATCAAGTATTGTTTATGACTCCTTACCAATTTAAAAAATAAGTAGTCATGAACGCGAAAATCTGTAACATTTGTTATGTAAGTGAGGATCATAAATGAAAGCTATCATGAGCTTACTTCAGATCATTTATGTTTCCAAACAATGCTAATTTGTTTAATGATTATTGGTAATTGTATTATTCAATGTCTAAATCAGAATTAATTGATTGGTTGACCTATCATCTAGTCTAGTCGTGTATATTTTTTTTATTGTTTTCGTGCAGGAAAATGAGATCGATGTCCTCATTGTTTATCAAAATGTCCGTTAAAATCTTACAACTGAAATCAAGTGAAAAAGATACCTAATTCCTTGAATAAAGTATCCTTAAAGTTCGAAATACCATTAACAAGTCACAAAGCCAAAAGTAGGCCTTATCCTTTAATACATATAGCAAAAACATATCACAATATTCATGTGAACAAGGAAAATCGTATCAGTGGAAAATATTATAACTGCAAATATCTGTTTTCGAATGAAAATAATATAAAAGGTCAACACTTTAGAAAATATTATCTGACTCGTCGAAAAAGTTCACATGAACGAGGAAAATCATTTATTTGAATTAAATATTCTAAAATCACAAAAAACTTTTATCAAATGCAAAGAATATAAAGGGTCAGTCCATTTGCAGCAGGCCGTATCTAACTTCCCCCTTGAATTTTATCCTCACACAGCGAATCGCGACACCTGGCTGCCCCTCTTCACGCTTGAGTAAGTACGTGTAGAGAACTCACCGTAGTAATGAAAGAGATTTCTTTTATGACCCTTTTCAAGTATCATTTTCGTTGACAGGACCGTGGACTAGGTGGCAAGTTGAGTAATGTATATTTAGCACATACAACCACTGGACACCAGTTCTCAAGTCTCAACACATAATATTTAGAGGATATTTGTTTTTTCTTGACAAATACCATGTTTATCTCATCGAGTGAGGAAGAAAGTTTATATTTTCACGAGTGGCGCAGCCACGAGTGAAGATATGTAACTTTTCTGCCTCACAAGATGAAATAAACATAGTATTTGTCAAGAAAACACAAATTTTCTATTTATTTTATGATTTTATCGTTGTATTTCTAACAAAATTTAAGTGCATTTACGTTGAGTCGGCTCCACAGAGAGCCCGTCGCCAAAGCAACAATATGACGTCATGAGCGTGTCATTACGTCAGAGCATTGTTCGATGACTTCAGGTCATTGTTGTTATCAGTCACTAGTGACTGATAACACGTTCCATTGTTATTATCACTAGTGACTGATAACACGTTTTACTGTCATTGATAGATCTCGGTATTTCACTGCCAATCATATAATAATCAAGTTTATACATTTCAACTAGGCCTTCCTTGTGCAAGGATTGGTAATAAAGGCGAATATGTGACTTTGGATTCGTCATGAAGTTAGGGCTGGTTTCTAATTTTTTTTTATTACGAAGCACACGTGTGAATGTGAGCAATTATGAATGTATACCAGAGGAACAACAAACTAGTTGAATTGGAGTTAATACCAACACAATGACATAGCATGGTGTCCATGAGTTCGTTCGAAAACTTTTCGACCTTGAACATATTTTCATTTTAGTCTTCTCTAGAAGCACAAGGCCTGGGAAATTAAAAAACTCATACAGACTCCCAGACAAGTGAGGATTATTATTAAAGCTTTAATGATCCTGTTAGCTCCGATAAGAGCCACAGGGCTACGCCCTTAAAACCTTTTTTCATATAATCTTCCTCTAGAAACATAAGACCAAGACAGCTGAAACTTTCTGCAAATGCACGTAGTTACTTAACTAGTGACGATTATAATTCATGCCTTTAGTGACCCTGTTGCCCCTAAAAAAGGGCCCTTAAAACCTATTTTTCACATATTCTTCCACAGAAGCATAAGATAAGGAAAACTGAAACTTTCTGTAAATGCACGTACTTACTTAACTAGTGACGATTATAATTCATGCCTTAAGTGACCCTGTTGCCTCTAAAAAAGGGCCCTTACAACCTATTTTTCACATATTCTTCCATAGAAGCATAAGATAAGAAAAGCTGAAACTTTCTGTAAATGCACGTACTTACTTAACTAGTGACGATTATAATTCATGCCTTTAGTGACCCTGTTGCCCCTAAAAAGGGCCCTTAAAACCTATTTTCGGGTATTTCTACAGAAACAAATGGCCTAGAAATCTGATATTGTGGTACTAACTTATGACCGAGTTCTTGCTACCACCAAAACAGGGGCGATAACTGACCTTCATGGTCGAATATCCACTTCATGGTAACGGTTCGGTTAGGTTTGGTCGACTTACTCAAATCAGGGTGAACAATCTGTAGAGCTGCGACAAGAAAATGACGCAAGTTTGTGACCCGGATGCAGAGGTTTGGGTTTTGGTGGCAACTCTTTGATGCGCACTTCGTGTGCTCTTTTGAATCATGAATCCTTGATATCATTCTGACGTACGACGACGTTTTCTTTTTCGACTCTTTGTCGTTGCACAATGAAAGACTTGATTCCATTTAAAATTGATTACACAAATTACCGGTAACCAATGTGTTCCTTTGATGTGTTATAGGCAAAACATAATACACACTTACGTGGTTTGTGGTTGAGGTGTCTTCCAAATTACGTTTTCTAAAACATCTTCACATGATTCTCAAATAAACAAAAAGTTTAAAATTGTCGCTTTCTTTCACTGAAGCTTTAAACAATCATATAACAAGGACGTCAAGGAATATCACATTTGTATTTTTTAAATTTGTTCATTTTTTGCAACAAGCCCAAAATTCAAATTAACCTTTGCGTTTCTTTATTTTGAGAGTAAACATTATTGTGTGACCAACTGGTTGAAAATAACAAGTACCAACTTGTCACTCAGTAAATCGTCGTATTTATCGTTCCTTCTGATCATGATCATAAACATAATGATGAGTTATTGTCAAACAAATTTTAGAAACATTTTTAATTATATGTACCGATAAATACATTGTATATTGCTATAATTGACAATCGAGATATTCAATTATTAATTCTCTTCTTTTAGCAGATGGATACGGAATTATAAAGCGTTTGATCATAATGGCTTTCAAATAGAATAACTATGACATATCCTCATTATATATAACTGATTTCCGAGACTTTCAATTCAAGTAGAGCGTTTGAAGTTATTTCAATTACTAACACTATGAAATGGCCGACAGGAAATATACAAATCAATCTTATATGCCGATGAGTCGCCTGTTGCAGATCATATCGTAAAGCATTTCAATCAAAATAGCATAACCAAAAAACTATTGCTGATAATCGTGATTTCAGTTTTATTCCATTAAAGCAAATGAAATCGTAAAACGTTTGAACACAATGATTTCAAACAGCAACGCTATGACATGACCCACATGAATATATACCAGTCAATACCATATGCTGATGAGACACCTGTTGCAGGCATGGTGAAATGTTGCACTGTAGAATCATTACGACATAGGTGGATACTTTCATACACATGGCACATTTTCAAGAGTCAGGTAACAATTGAACTTTTCATCCACGTGTTACATCTACGAACACTATTACCTGCAAACGTCAGTCAATGATAAAAGCCACTCAGATTTCTATTCAAGTGATCAAACATTTGGACTGAAATGAGAATGTGGTAATAAATTAATAATTAAGAAAGGAAAAATATAAATGTAATGAAAGGGAGACTAAAGCTTTCAAGTCTTCTAGGTCGGATATCTTATTGGAGGTCTGGCTGACAAACTAGATCGATATCAACTCTCATTATGGTTTTGTAAAATACTATCTAGATTCTTTTACCCCACTTCCGGTCTAGTTGCTATGGTTTACTTTGTTCTAACTGTAGGTGTATTGACGGGTACACCTCTCCTTTCTATGTTGTAACTGTAGGTTATCCACTGATACACCTCTACTTTTCTAATACACCAACTCTTTATTGTTAATCTACACTTAGTCAGGAGAAGAGTTCTTCAACGTTGGCAAATAAACGAACTTGTAAAATTTAGAAATTATTTTGGAGAATTATAATCAAAGATGGTGGGAATCGATCCAGGGAACGTTATGTTGTTGAGCAGCAACTCTATCGACTGAGCTACTGAGGATTGTTTTATGTATATTTTTTCTATATGTATAAGTCTTTGTATATAAGTACTAGTCTGTGTCAATTTTTAGCTCATCAGGACTGAAAGTCCAGATGGGCTTATGGCATGGCCCGTCGTCCGGCGTCCGTCCGTCGTCCGTCGTCCGTCGTCCGTCGTCCGTCCGTAAACTTTTGACACTTTCGACTTCTTCTCATGAACCATACACATTAGAGAGCTGAAATTTGTTGTACAAGTACCTTAGCATATGGAGATTCTAATTTGTAACTTTGGTGACCCTGTGACCCCAAATAGGGTCACAGGGGTCACAACTTTAAAAACCTATTTTCATCTTCTTCTCAAGTTCCAGAAAGACTAGAGAGTTAAAAATTACATGTGCAGACTCCTTGGACAATGGAGATTCTAATTTGTAACTTTGGTGACCCTGTGACCCCAAATAGGGTCACAGGGGTCACAACCTTAAAAACCTATTTTCATCTTCTTCTCCAGTTCCAGAAAGACTAGAGAGTTAAAAATGATATGTGCAGACTCCTTGGACAATGGAGATTCTAATTTGTAACTTTGGTGACCCTGTGACCCCAAATAGGGTCACAGGGGTCACAACCTTAAAAACCTATTTTTCTCCATTAGATGACAGTCTATGGCAAATTTATTTCTCCTTGGATATTTTGGTGTGGACTTCTTTCACTGTCTGATATTGGCGATCTAGAAAGTGTTGAATAATAATACATTTGTTTTGTAATTTTTTATAGGTTTTCTTGCAATAGATAACATCAGTTTCATTTTTAGCTCATCTTGCCTGTATAAAGAAAACTTGATATGATGCCTGATGAGCTACAGAGCCAATGGCTCTATTTTTAATGTAATGAAGTTAGTTTATTGTTTTAAACCGCAATTAGAAGAGTAGTGTTAATATTCTATTGATCTAGTTAGGTCAAGAGCTGGATGAACAATGATGGAATGCTCTTTTTCATCAATATGACTCGACCGGAGTGAGGTATCAGATATACCCACACTTCCCGAGGTGTATCGGTCAATAACCTCCTGTTTGAATCGTGGTTCCTCGGCGGCGCTACGCTACGCCTTGGAGACCCACGATTCAAACAGGAGGTTATTGACCGATCCACCCCGGGAAGTGTGGGTATATCTAATCATTGAAAGGGTTTTGCCATTAGTATCAATCGATGAATTCCAGATAGAGTAGAGCTTCAAAAAACAACATGCTGTTTTGACAATTGCTGAGTGTAGAATTTGGAAGGGCGTATATGCGGAAACTACCACGATATAATTTGTCTTTAACACACACACAAATATATATCATCGCCAAATGCCCATGGTGTGCCATAATGAGAGTT
The DNA here is from genome assembly GCA_916613615.1 of Steromphala cineraria. Lineage (NCBI taxonomy): Eukaryota > Metazoa > Mollusca > Gastropoda > Trochida > Trochidae > Steromphala > Steromphala cineraria. The sequence continues at coordinate 4,576,471 of OU744736.1, read as the reverse complement.
AGCAGAAATATTAGAATAGGAAGGTATATTTATTTAAATACGTCTAATATTTTCACCTGTGTGGTGTTCTAACAATCGTAGATGCACAGAGGATTGAATCGATAGTTGTTGAAATTCGATATTTAAAGCTAACATGAATAAATGATAGCTAATGACGTACGTATATATCTACACGTGTACTATCAAGAGTTACATTTACCGATGAAATTGGGTATTAGATTGGGTATAAATATATCCATAATGTTTTCTATATATTCACTATGATGAACAATGATAAGTTAAAACATTCAAGTATTATTTCATAAGTAATTAATTCAATAACCACAAGGATTCAGGTAGACAAATACGCACAGCAACATCAGTTAATAAAGATATTGACTCTGATTAGGATCCTAAGTACTGGCACAGCATGAGAGTCACGAACAATCGATCACAGCAACCGTCACATAAGCTATTAGCACATGCTTAAAAGCAAATACTAACGATTGGTTTCGTATTACAGATTGACAGGAGGCATCTGCGGTGACAGTGAGACGGATGTCAATATAAAGCGACCTGTTCCCTACTCCAGACATTGTCTAGCACGTGGCCACACGACGCCTGAAGACAGAGAGTTGTATACATACTGCAGGGAACGTTTCTGTGATGACCGGGTCATTGGACGAAACCGATATGCATCCTCGCCCTTTGATGGAATCCTGTAACCATCTGGTGTGGTAGCTTGTGTTGTCGTGGGGTTGAGGCTACAATATCAGTCTGTGCCACACTGGAACTTGTTCATCATGTGTGGACCTGAAACTGCGGGTTTACTTTAACGTTGTATGTATCTGTGATCATTGATAATGACGATATTGGACTATATGCACAGTACGTGTCAGTGACTTACATCTATCAATGCTGGTGATACGTATGTGTATTTGAAGCAAGTTTAACAACGTTAACGTTTACTATGTGACACCAAGAACGTTGTGAATTGTAGTCAGAAAATGGATTCGTTTGCAGATGTCAATAAAATGAAATAGATAATTGATAGATTGCATTGCTTTGAAAACATGATATGACAGCTTTCTGGAACAGGACAACACAACTCGTGTGTAATATGACAACTATCTGAGTGTCCTCAACTCTCAGGCATTGATGCGTCAAACCTAGGATCTACCAAGCAGAGATAGGAGTCCCAGAATGAGAACCAAAGGACTGATAATGCCGAGGATCACAAAGCTGGTGTGTATGAGAGGGAGGGGGTACACATCGCTACTCACCCTCCTCGCCTGTGTCGTCACTCTACAGGTGCTCGTCGTCCTCAACCAACAGTGTGGTGAGTACTCACAGTGAGGGACTGAAGCCCTTTTTACGTGCACACTAGGAGTAAATAAACTTACAGGGAGTAAACGTGTCATGTAAACAGTCCGAAACTAATTTACTTACAAGAGTATTTTTACTCTTAGGAATTAAATATTCCACCCCAAGAGGTAAAGTAAAAGTAAATTTTGTGTTGAAAGTCTATGGTAAAATATTGGTAATTTCTTCAGGCATTGATTCTAAAACAAATTCACTGTAAGCAAATCATGATATACTTAAGGGTCCTATTATAGTAATTATACTCTCAGGAGTAAAGTGTGCATATAAAAGGGCATATTCTCTAGCACGCTAACCTTTATGGGCAACAACTCTGGTGCTATTTCGAACCTCTACATCATTCAATCTCTGATAAAGGATTCTTATACAACCGGCGATTTCTTGCATTGCTAACATCTATAGGTTACAATGTAATGTGAGTAAGTCACATTATAGTTAATAATCTCTGGAGTCATAGTTAAACCCATAAGTCTACAAACTCTGGTGTTAAGGCTAAATTTAATGGAAAAATATTCTTTAGTGTCAAAGCCTACGTCCTCCATCTCTGATGTATTGATTCACAACTGTTGTACAGTATCTTTTGTGTTATACCAAACCTCTTAAATGGGCAGTAGCACGTTTTTTGATAATTTTATATTTTAAAATGTTCACTGATAATAGAAAGTTAATGCTAAATGTATTATTTTGACAGTGTTAAACATCTCATTACACAAGCCAATCATCCATAGTCAGAGGACAAAGTATTAAGATTCACATAAAATCTATTGGCGGACTTTTTGTTTGAACACCTTTAATTCATTTTTTGTAAGAAAAAGGAATGGCATGGCTAAACTTTACGTTGTACATGTATGTTTGAATTATTACTTCTCCATTTAGTTTAAATACATTGTCTTTCAATTGGAACCATTCATTTTCATTTTCCTGACATCACCTATTATTCCCCTAAAACGTGCTACTGCTACTCTCTTTGGTGTCATAAATAGCATCTATAGTCCATAAGTTTTAGTCTAATCTAATATCTGTATATTACAATCTCTGGTGTCCTAGTTCACACTTTTTGAAGACATAGTTCACCTCTATTGTCAATATAATTTTCATAAAGGGGAACCTGTAATGTAATTGTAACATCTAAACCAAATAAACTCTATCATAGCTAATTCTATTTCAGTCCGCAGAATCATACTATGTAGCTAACTTTTTGATGTGTTGACTGTCATAAATATATATCGAAGCTTACCTCTATAGTCAACTATCTTGGTGCCATAGTTTACCTCTATTGCCAAAACTGACTGGTGTTAATAACTATCTGTAGTAAGCAACCTTTGTTTTACAAAAGCAAACCTCTCAAGTCAACAGTCATTGTTGACACAGTTAAAATAAATTGCAACAATCATATCAAAGCTATTTTGTTTGTCAACAATCTCAGGTATTCTTCTCTTGTAAAGTATTTCTTGTGCCCTAGACAACAATCAATGGTTGAGTCAATGGTTGAAACCAATCGTAAGTCACAATCTCTGGTGCTGATGCTCTCAATCAGTGTATTCATGTATTATTCCGATATAGGAGCTAGCTTCTATAGGAACACCTGTGGTGTTGTAACGAACATTGCTGTGACATTGCTGACTGTTGTCACACTACCTTCTATTGTAAGGATATTGTATTGAACCATAGCTTACCTCTAGTGGCATCAACTACTAGTATCAAGCTAACTGCTCCAACACATATATCACTGATTTATATCCACTTTCTCTGAGCCTTTAATGGAAGCAATTTCTCATAACCTGACTCATATGTGACGGAGATCTTAGTAAACGGTAGCGTTTCAATCATTCCCGATATTTACCCTTCATTTCAAATCAACTTGGTCAAATACAAAATGAATAAGGATAATTGATTCGTACCATTTTCCGAATGATTAGTTGTTATTATTTTCGACTTTCGGTTCTTTATTCCTTTGAAGCCTTGAGTTTGGGTGTAGAACCAATAATCACAATGAAATCGTGTTATTTTCGAGTTTGGTTGCAGAACGTATAATCACAATGAAATCCTAATTGAGTTGGTTGCAGTCCCTATAGGCAAATGCAACCAAATTATTTACAAGCAAATATTCATCATTTTCGTGTCTTGACTAACACAAATTTGGCTGCAGAGACTATAGTTACTTGTTGAATAGCAAAGAGACTAGTTTGGTTGGAGGAGTTTTATAATTTACCTCATTTGACTTAAAAACAAAAACCAAGCAATCAACAGTTTCATTTTGACAGGTTCCCTCTCGCACGTAATAACATGCGGTATGTAATGACATGTATGTACATGTATGTTCTACAATTCGTTCCTACAGTCTCAACATTTCCAACAAATTTCCAACTTTCCTATTTATTGATTTCTGTTTTTATTTTGTTCTGTTTTTGGAAAGAAACTATTCGCTAACCTTTCTTAGTGATGTTTATTTTCTATCAAAATCATTTGACAATAAACGGGATTTGTCACAGCCAATGATAATCTTTTTGAGATATGCCAAATTCGAATTCGCCCTGGGAGCACGTTGTACACAGAAATGGATTCAAGGGGTTAATTTGACCAAAGAATGTCAAACGTACCTACCATGACATGCTTTTTCATAGAAATTGTTAAAATAATCAATCTCAGTGAAATATATTTATATTCATAATGTCAGAAACGATTTCATACATGTAACTTGATGTGAGCAAGTGCACTATCACTTCTATGTGAGAGATAATTGAAAATGGTTCGACAACAATCCAACTTTATAGGTCGTTGCTTAGGGACAGCGCAGTGATGCTTTTTAAATCTGTAAGGATAGTTTCTATGCAATATTGTTAACATCGAATTCCGTTACATAATAACAATAAAGCATATGCTGTAAAGCTGTTCAAGTAAGTGCAGCATAATGCTACGATTACTTATAAAGCAAACGCAATCGTCGCGCTGTAAAAATATGTTATATTGTGATAAATGACAACATGTGTGTCGATTAATGGAACAATTATAATACACTTGCTGAAAATCAATTTGGACAACAAATGCAAGTGACGTTGCAAATCTTAATAAAAACTTTTATTCAGAATAACTCATTTCATGTTTTGATGTACATGTATAAGCATGCTCATACACCGATTTCTTCCCCCAGATTGGAACCTTTTGTAATGTCTGAAATTTATCATCACAATTGTAAAGAATTGAACGTATAGCCTTGATAAGATACATTACCCTTTTGATGCATTCTAGGAATTGATGTTATGAACAATAATGACATTTCTATGTCATGCTGACGTTCCGACGGGGTTCTAGTGTCGCATTACCTAACGGCCGTGAACATGTATACCTTTTTAAAAAACAACAACTAGTTTTTATCGTAACAATTGCAAATCAAATCAAAGGGTAATATGTATGACACTAAATAATATAATTCAATAGATTCTACAGCACTGCAATGATGTGATTATTTGACGACATTGTTATTTACATCTTAGAGCGGAGCATCATGGCGCCAATCTTGTTGTATAGTCTTAATTTGTCAGGCAGAAATAGGTTGGATATCAGAACGTTGTTGCGTTTTGTATACAATAAGATGAAAAGTTTGAAAGCTTTTTAAGTTTTCCATCTTGGTATGATGTATTACGTACGATTTTAGTTGTAGTGCAAGTGTTTATGTTTAAAAACAAACTTCATACATCCCTTCATAACATTCTTTTTCAATTCATGATAAATGTTTTGACATAAGTTATATATTTACTTTGATGGACAAATAAATTGAATTATTTATTACAGACATATCTAACCTTAAAATCTAACCTCAACATGATACATCGATGTTATACATAAAACATTACATACATAATAAAACGTTGAGCCATTCCCACAATTAGGTCATTTGAATGTGCATCACAATAAAAGAGAAAACCCAAAATATTGCAAATCCAAATAAAATCGGAAATTTATATTAAGATGATATATACACATTTCAGTCCGCTTTCTAAGGATATAAAGACAGGTTTTGGCTGATAAAATCGTTGCATGTCAGACATGTCAAAACCATCTTATTCAAAAGATATATCTATAATATGTGTAGCTCATTGGCATATAAAGAACAGTGTAATTAAATTTTCATTTGAACATTCATTTGAATAAAATCCTTAAAAAGTAAAAACGTTTTAAGCAGGGATATAAGAAGATGTCAGGAAAATGAAAATAAATGATTCCAATGGAAAGACAATGTATTTTAACTAAATGAAGCAGTAATTAAACAGATATGTAATGGAAAGTTCAGCCAAGCAATTTATTTTTCGTACACAAAATGAGTTTCTACTTACAACTCTTGACAGTTCGCATTTCCACCTACAGACAAACTCATTAAAACTCTCTCACAAACTTTTGAGAAAACTAAAGGAATAATATAAACTAAGTTAAAACCTTAAAATGATTGAAGTTAAGATCTGATAACTTTTTACAAACTTGAAATTTCCAATTTCGTTTACACCGAATTGCTAAAGCATGACTCCATTAAAAACATTTCCTGTTTACACTATCGAGATTTAAATGACAAAGACATAACGAATGTGCGTGAATAACATTATTACAAAATAATAAATTCTCGTTTTCACAGATGTACTAAAAACCGTTTCAACCGTAGTCTTGTGAAGCTTATATAACGAATATATAAAAGCTACTTTCAAACATCTGGCTACCTTTTCTATTGTTTTGTCACTGACTCACTAAATCGATTTCCAAACAAATGTCATTAGCACAAGATTATTTATGCTCGTATATTGAATATAGTGTGGCAGATGGCTATCAAAACAACTAGATTGGCAAATCTTGTGTCACTCAGATATAAATCCACGAGAGAAATGCAATGACATTTCAGTTTGATTGACATGCACCTTTGCTAATTACTTTAGTTGCCATGGTAATGTCAAAGATTCGTTGTGACACTTAATGCATCTTTTGTCTTTTTGTTTGGGTAAGAGAGGCTGCTGTATCTAAATAACTCATTCAACTTTGAAGAAAACATTTTCTAACATACAGCCAGATTGATAATTTCTTAATGGAAGCATCAATTAAAGCACATTTTATGACTAAACAAATCTTTTTCTTTTATCTATACAAACATAACTTACCTATGGTGTTGTTACAGTTCATTATTAACAATATTATTACATTTTAGTCAATGGAACTATTTCCAAGGCACTTGGTACAACTACAATATGTTCGCCACTAAAATTAGATATTTAGGGACTTAACCTTTGGATTCACGTTTGACTGTCTTTTTTAGCCCATAGATATTTCTTGACAATCTATTTTGTTTTTTTTTACCCTTGGATCCGTATCGACGAAATTTTAGGGTTGGTTTATCTAGTGTAAGTAAGGGTTTGTAACGTATTGTAGATAAAGTGGCGAACACTTTGATCGAAAGGTAACATGTAATGTACACCATATTGTCAGAAACTATGGAAGTAGATACCACCAAATTATCCATTGTAAGTTAAGACTTGGCTGCAGCGATCTAAACGGACATAAATTCGATCGATTTTTACAAAATACGTCATGCTGCTCCTGTGGTCACCATTATGAAGATGCAATTCACTATTTCTTCATTTGTCCAAATTTTGCTCGTTTTCGATCAGGGTGTTTCTTTTACAGTAATGGTTATGAATTACAAACTGTTTTATTTGGAAATCATTCTCTTTCCGACGAAATTAACACGATGATTGTAAAATCTGTTCATGATTATCTTACCCTTACAAAGCGTTTTTCTGTATAATCTATAAATATTTATGCTAAAGTGTTCTATCTACAATGGTGATGAATTAAGATATGTTGTAAAAATGTATATTCATGTATGGGAGAGGTATCCAGATAGGCTGATAGCCTGTTTACCAATCCCTTTCTTTTTGAAATAAATATTGTTTAAACCATAAAGTGGCGAACATATTGTAGAGTTGCTCCCCTTTAAACCAACACCTAACATATCCAATTCTTAAATTACTATGCATGCGTATGTATATACTGTATTTTATCACCTACTTGTTGTATACATACCTTTTAAGATTATTATTTTATAAGCTTATAACATAATTTATCCTTATAGTGCAATTTACATACCTATATTGATTTTAAGCTTTATAGCATATATAGTCTCTCATAACCCTTTTGGGTGGCATCTGTGCTTTTACATATCGCATTTTAACCGCTGTATTTTACCCCTGTTGTACAAATGGTGAGACTTAGATAAAGTATATTGTATTGTATTGTATTGTATTGTGTCACATTTTATGACGTAATTTTAATTTCAGCTGATTATAACCCGGAAGCCCTGTCTGTGAGTCGTCGAAGCATCAAAGGATTTCTAGCAGAAACTTTGCTTTCTGAAAAGGTCAGTCGATTTCTTGTACCTGTATAGACAGTTCTGTTAGATATCTTCGTTTTCTTATTAAAATGCGAAATGTAATTTTACGACACTGTGGTCATATAACAGCCCCGTGTGTGACATGTGATTGGAATTCAACAATTTGTATTCAACGTTTAAGAATAGGTTCTATTAACGGTCTTCGAATCTAGGAAAAAAAGTCACAGGAAAAAAAGTCACAGAAAAAAAGTCATGTCAATAAAGAGTGTTGAAATGTCCAGATGATGATGATGTCCAGAGATGTTTAAAATGTTATTGTTTCAATGTATATTGTTATGAGAAATATTGTTTTTATTGATGGCTAATAAAAAGTTGTGACTTTTTTTCCTGTGACTTTTTTTCCTATAGAAATTTGTGACTTTTTTTCCGTGACTTTTTTTCCTGTGACTTTTTTTCCGGTCACCCGGTCTTCATGCCATTATATCAGTCCAAATCTCAAATATCCGTTCCCCACATACATTGTCCCTACATATTTTTAATAAAATCTTGACTGCCACAGATTCAATTTTAACTGCACAGTAAAGAATTTTAAAGAAGGTCTCAATTCTTCAATTACATCTTAGCATTATGAAAGTGTAAACGAGTGTGCGAATTCTATGGGTCACTAAAGTTAAACAAAGTCCTTTTTGAAAGTTTCTATTTGATTTATATTAGAAGAGTGTTGATGAGCATGAATTTATTGAATAAAATGAATGTTCAATATATACCATTACGTAAATGCAGGCACGTAACCCATTGATTAGGGAACATATGTCAACACATGCGTCCTTGTTATTGACAAATATAACTTCTTTTACCAGCAATCACTTGATAAACCTGTGATTAAGTCAAGATTATAACATTTACAAACGTTGTTCCTTTCAAATGCAAACTCAATGCCAAAACTGTAGTCATTGACATTTTTGTTGAATTAATGAGAGCTGATATAAGTTAATTTTAGTTCATTCTATGACATAACATGTTATTACAAACATATTTCGGAAAGGAAATGTAATAAGAAAATGCAAATATTTCGTTTTTGCATTTTCGACCCCATTGATTCCCACATACAGATCAAATGCGTTGAAATCAAATACGAGGTTCGTATTAAAGTATGTGATGGGTATATGAAATTTCTGTCACTGCTTCAAATATTTAGTTTAAAGACAAATGAATCTATTTCTTTATTCAAATGTAATCTGTTAAACGCCAATATCCAGCCACGCTATTCAAAGGCGTTTTCTTTTCCCTAATGGGATTCCATTCGGCTTAGAATCAAGAGGTCCCCGGTTCGAATCCCGCCAGGGGCTCGGCAACGTTTTCTGCAGTAGTGAACTATTTTACACGCACTAAGGTTTGGATGCAATGCTATACATACTGAATGGAACCCATGGTTCGCTATTTCAAGCCGATGCTCGCGGGTTACCGCAATGCATAGCCACAATAGTGTTGCGAGTTTTTCTCCCTGCAATAATACTAGGTACCTAATACTGATTGTAGGACAAAACCCCACCCTGACAAAAGCCCACACGGACAAAAGCCCATAGGACTAAAGCCCACCCTGACAAAACCCCACACCTATTTTCTCATATGGAGACAAAAGCCCACCAATCTTAATTAGTAGAGTAGAGAATGTATTGTTTGTAGTTGAGTATGTGTTGATAACTGACAAGGATGAATTAGTTTAGAAAATCAGAATAGATTGGAGATAAGTGAGTTGTTAATTGATTGGGTTGAGTTTAGGAAATGTGTTGTTAATAAATTGGCAGTAATTAACTCAAAGGTAAGTGTATCAACTCAATGTCACTTAGAGTAGGGGGGTCTATGAAACCATCCTTAAGTGTAAGTTAATCTATTTTAATATTTTAAGAAAGATATTTAAAACATTTTTTTAGTGCTGTATTGTGCTGTGAACTCCAAGTATGATTTGAGATATGATTTTAGTGCTGTATTGTTTCAAATGTTTGTTAAAATGTATTATTATGGAATAAAAGTTGTTAAAACACAAGTGTGGGGTTTTGTCCTAGTATCTGTGGGATTGGTGTGGGATTTTGTCAGGGTGGGCTTTAGTCCTATGGGCTTTTGTCCGCGTGGGCTTTTGTCAGGGTGGGGTTTTGTCCTTACACCCTAATACTAGCAGCCGTGATATAAGTGAAATACTCTTGAAAGCGGCGTTAAAAATCCTATAACCTAACCTCATGGGATTAGTTGTTAAAACTTTCCATGTAGTTCTGTGGGTTCGCTTCGAAGTTTGTGTATTCAGCTGTTGAAATTATTGATTTAAAAATCTTGTTTTGACTTAACGACATGTTATATACTAACCCGATAAGCTGCGGAAGTGAATATGTCATGCTTTAATCATGCAAACTTGAATACTTGAGACAGAGCCTGAACTTGGCGTCCGGTTTTTCGATCATTCTCATTCCCACGAGATACCCATTCCAAGTAGTCCCAGAATGGTTTCCAATCATACTGTAGGTTGCTGAAGTATGATCACCGTGTGGTCAAACCAACGTATTTTACGGTTCTTACAAATCCACATCTGGTATCATTAGATATTGAAAGATTTGCAGCATTTGTTGATTCAAAGGGTTTTATACAAGGAAATAAGTTGGCTCGAACCCGGCAAGTCAACTTCAGCCTGACGCCTTTGCCTATGGTGGCAACAGGATATAAAATGTTGCTTCTTATAAAGCTTGTTTTGGGAATTTGATAAGTATTTTTAAGAGATCTGGCATAAATACGATTTTATTTGACTCGTTCATTAGTATTTGTAATACATAGCATATTGCTTCTTTTCAGACTTCCGGATGTAAAGACGCGACACAAGATAAAAGCAAATATTTGATGTTTCCTTCTCCAAAGCGTGAGAAAGGTACGGTATTATTCACCTCTGAAATCAAATATTTTAGTTTAAATAAGTAATTAATAGTGAGTATTTTGAGCCCTCGGGGATTCAGTTTAAGTAATGAATTCTTCAAATATGTATGACATTAAGAAGCTTTCTTATATATGCATTATCACGTACACAATGAAAATATCTGAAATTGTATGTCATTCTTTTTTTGAACAATAACACTGCTGAAGATCAGGTACAAAGCTTCTATCCCTTTGTAAGGTTAAAATTGATAAAATCTCATCCGATAAAAGGCTTCATTCAGAATACCTCGTTAGTTTAGACATAGTTGATCAAGTGTCGCATTGAAGGTAACATGGTATTTGAAATGATTGTACCTTCCTTTTGAAATATTGACGTCAGATGTTTATTAGATTCAACAACAAAGGTTTCTAATATTATGATTTCCAATATTTTATAAGGATTTAAACTTCAATGAATAACACACATGAAACATGTTCCACAACCCTTTAACGAACAGAAAAAATTGCACTGACTTTTCATCAACCCTATTATCCTGAAACTCTATTTTATTCAAGGGAGCTTTGCTACATATAAAGTTAAATATCAATAGAATGCATACTCTTTACCTTCGTCTAATTGGTTTGGTAAAATATGTAGACATTCAGTTGATTTCAAAGGTGTCGTTTTATTCAGACACATGTGATCTTAATAAAATAAGAGATCACGAAATATCAAACGTGATCTCTTCGTTCTGATTCCGTAGATACACGTTTTTCCTATTATATTGATTGAGCTCTTGAATAAAACAACTTATGTCTTTATATATACTCGTGCGTATTTTATTTTATTACTCTTCCGTTGAAAATATTGCTGTTTAATGAATCTACACATACAGTAAACCCTGGTTATAACGGCACTGTTTGTCCAGGAGAAAATATGGCATAATATCGAGAGTGGCGTTACAAAGAATCATGATGGTTAAAGACACTTTGGTTACAAAGAAACCAAACTCAACTCAACTGGTGTCATCACATCTTCAATGATGAGTGCTGCTTCCACCCGGGACACAAGCCTGGGTCATTTTCGTCATGGTTGACTGGCTCGGGTGCCTGTACTGCTATTCCTGTGTGTTTCCAGCAGTTGGAGATTGTAACAGGTGTTACCTGTTCCCATGCCTGTTTTACATAACGAATGCAGTCACTCAGCAGGAGGGTTGGTGGGGCTCCATTGTCTATGCAGTCAACAAGGTGACTGAGCTGTTGTTTTCTGTAATGATCCTTGAATGACTGGATTATCCCAGCATCCAAGGGCTGCAGGTGACTTGTGGTTGTAGGTGGCAGGAAATGTATTGTCACGTTTGTTAGTCCACCAGGGATTAGATGGCTTGGGGCATTGTCAAGCAGAAGCAACACGTGGTATGCATACTGCATGCATCCAGTATGAATCACTTTGCATCATGCCAATTAACCTTAATTAGCTAAATCAACATCCAAAATAGTACGACTGTCTTCTGCTGATTGCCAATATAACCAGGGGAAACTGACTATTGTTAAAAAAAACATTGGCAAATGGCATAGTGTCCAGTTTGGCATTACTTACAATGTAATATAAGGGCAGGAAATCCGTTCTAGCAAAAACTGGGCATTATTTCAAGTTGGGCGTTATAACCAAGGGCAGTTTAACCAGGGTTTACTGTACATGTATGTGTCATAAAATCGCGCGCTGATCGAATTACGTGACGTCATATTGACGTCATAATCGTAAGGTATGACGTCACACTGTCAGCGAATATCTTTATGTTTTCGACGATGCATTAAGCCAGTAATAAATGAAATACTAAACGATCTACCGTTAATAACATTTTTATGAAACTCGTGAATGGTAAAGGTATTTCACTAGCTTTCGCTCGTTAAATACCAAACCATTCACTCGTTTAATAAAAAATGTTATTAAACGGGACATCGTTTAGTATTCTCTTTGTATTCAATTGATATAATCCGCTATGTTGTCTTAAAAGTATTTTTTAAAAACATTTCCTTTGTTTATAAGTCACAATATAATCTCAATATAGTAACAATACAATTCGATTGTTTCAGGTTTCCTGACTATAGGAATTCCCACAATCCAGCGCAAGGGAGTCATGTACGTTACCAAGACAATATCCTCACTCGTGTCCTCAATGTCCTCAGAGGAGAAGAAAGAAGTCCTCATTGTAGTCTTCCTTGCTGATACAGACCCTCAGATCAAGCAGACCTTGGCCAGGCAGATCCAGTCCAACTTCACAGACCTGATAGACCATGGATCTCTCCACATCATAGAAGCTCCTCCAGACTACTATCCACCGATGACCATCACCAAGTTTACATATGGTCAGTCTAAGGACTACATAGAGTGGAGGGCCAAGCAGAACTTTGACTACAGCTTCATGATGGACTACAGCTTCAACCTGACGACGTACTACATGCAGCTGGAGGACGATGTGATAACTCTCTCAGGCTTCATCTCAGCCATCAAGCAGTATATCGCTGAACAGAAGGACGCCTGGACTTGCTTGGAGTTCTCAGAGTTAGGATTCATAGGAAAGCTTTATAAGACGACGGATGTTCCTAAACTTTCAGCAATGCTTCGGTTGTTTTACGAGGAACAGCCTGTGGATTATACATATCTTTATTTCAACATGATGAATACACAGATGGTCCAGAGACTACGGAAACCAACTCTGTTCCAACACCAAGGCATTCATTCTTCATACCCGGGTAAAATACAACCACTAAAGGACAAGTTCTTTGACAACATGACCAAAATATACAAGGGAGATAACCCAGCAGCGGAAGTTTTTACATCGATGAAGATTTACTCAACATTCCTTCCACGTCTAGCCTATGAAAAAACTGAGGGTTATTTTTGGACCCACGGCTCTCCAACAGATGGGGATAGTTTTACTATTGTCTTCCAAATACCTCACGTTTTAAAAAGGGTCGTGGTTGACACGGGGTCAAAAGGTCACCCCGAGGACAAACTTTTAAATGGTCAGCTTGAGGTTAGCCTGACCTTACTGAAAACAGAGGAAAATATTCAGTGTTTAAATGACATAGTGATTGGAGAGTTTGTCGACGGACGAATTGACGTTTCTGACCTTGACACAAAGGTCAAGTTTCAAGTCATGTGCATGCGTGTCAAAGTGACCCAACACCAAACCCCGTGGTTGATTATACGTGAAATAGCAGTATTTATAGCCTGATGTCATAAATATGTATGAACGATGAAATAAGTTATTTTTGTGACACTCGTGACAACATTAACAAATATATTACACAAAATCATGTGATCAAAATTGTTCCACATTCTTTTTTTTGAGCAAAAATTCTTTGTAGTATAAATGCAGACATGGCATGTCATCATGTTGAATGGTATATAATTATGCTTTCTCTCTGAGATCGTCACATTGTCATCATCGGTGTTGATATGAAAATAAGTTGCCATTAAAAATATATATTGTCATATTGGTGTATCTTACCTTGCATACGAGTCTATAGGCTTAAATCGTTTTCGATCCTCGAATGACTTTTAACAATTTGCTATTACTTCTGCTTGTACGTGTATATTATTCCTTATTCCTTGTTCCTACTTACATACTACGAATTTACAGCTTATTTCTGCTCGAGTTTCCTCAATCAAATTACCACGTTAGAAATTTGTTCTATTTCCTAGTTATTGATAATTTCACTGTTTATACTTGAATTATGAAAATACACGGATTTCTTTAATACAGTTCGGAAAAAGTTAACGATGATGAGTTAGTACTTACATTGTTATGAACCTTTATTTAGTGATATATGAAAAAAAGAGTGGTATACCACTGGTCTCATTTGAACTCGTTTAGAGACATTTTACAGACGCTTCAAGTGCCGGAAGTAATATTGATCATGCATGAGCTAAAAGAACTATCCTATAGAGAAATATAAAGGATCTTTTACAAAAAAACACCTTAATAAGAATATGAGATAGCTTACAGAAAGACTTACAAAAGCAACACCCTAACTATAACTTATAAATATTCATCACTAAATAAATGTAATATATCATACTCATATATGTCTACAAGTTTTGTTGTAAACATTATTTGTCAAAGCATTTGATGTGTTTTGGGTTCTTTGAAAATGGCTACAATACAACATATTGTATACACTGTCAAAGCAAGTCTATTCCACATGTCAGTTTTAGATATACTACCCAGAAGAAGTTTAGGGTTAAAGTTTCTGTCTGACTTGATTCGTCGCATAGAAAAAATACGACTTCAAATTTCTGAACAGAAATCTTCTTATCCCTAGCTGACAAACTGTGTACAAAGCACATGTCATGTTAAAAAACACAATAAATGACAGCCCAATGAAAAATCACCAACTCATCCTCAAAACAAGGGTTCATGAAACTGCTCGGACCTCTATGAGTCGTTTATGCCTTTCAAACTCGCTGCCTCTGTGGGGAGAGAATGCCTTTCAACGTGTCATTTGCCTTTTCCATGAATAATTTTAGCAAAAGAAATCCCTACCATTTTAATGCTGCATTTAATTGAAATATGGTTCTTGTCGTAGTCATTGTCACACGTAAGCAGACGATCTTGATAGGGAAGAAATCATTTTGTGGGCACAGGTTGGTTCAACATAAAAAAATCATTCTTCGGCTGCAATCAAATCTTTGTGCAACATTCCTCTGAGTAGAATCAAAGGTTGCTCCAAGTACACATGTTATATTCAGTGCAATTTCTTTACACGTCTCTGGTCGTAAGTTAAGATGCTAAAATAAATTACATGTTTTTTTATACTAGTTTAACCAGAGTTTATCCACACCCCAGGTAGCATTACTAGCAGATAAATGAGCTGGCTAAAACAAGTAACTATAGGTATGATAATAACCCATTACTATTAGCAACTTACTGGGTCATTATTCAGGTACAACACAACACATTCCTTATTTTTGTATAATATTAAAAAAACCCATAAATTGCTTTTGAATTAAATGTGATACAAACAAAATGAATAATATAAACATGAAAATGATACTTGATTCAAGAGAAACCAGAATATAGCAAATTTTTTGCGTAGTTTAAATGACATAGGATATATATCTCCGAGGATAAAGAACATTGGCTTATGAACAACTTGAATTGGAAATAAATGAGTCATGAAATGAGACAGCATCCGAGATTATAATAGCGACGAAATGGAATGGGTTTGGCATTGAAAGTAATGGCGGAGACTTGAGAATGAGACTTGCTTCCCAGAAGAGTTATCTCCCTTCTGTTTTTATACACACAAAAAAGGCAAAACTAAGGGAAAGTGGAATATATGTTGTAGTTTCGGACGAAACACGATGAAAATTGGTCAGAATTTGGGAAATGAGTCATTGATGGATAAGCATGAGACAAGCATGAGAAATGGGTGAAAGATCGACCTAGCAAGTATAAAACATAAGTGTATAATACTTGAATCGGACAGAAATAAGATATTGTTCATGAAATGGTAGGACAAGTCTAAAAAATAATAGCAAATGAAACTTTGATTTAACAAATGATGATGTTTGATGACACGCGAATAGATAATGATGATCAGTGTTCGAGACAAGGATGAGATAATGAAAAGATAAATTGTATTGATGGATTTTGATTGACTTAAACACCGATGATACAAAGATGAAACACAGATGAAACAAACAAGGCATTTATGATTAGTAGATTACTAAAGACAAGGATAATATTTATTATGATTAGACTGGACAAGGATAAGACATTGATTATGTTTAGACTAGACAAGGATAAGTCATTGATTATGATTAGACTGGACAAGGATAAGACATTGATTATGATTAGACTAGACAAGGATAAGACATTGATTATGATTAGACTGGACAAGGATAAGACATTGATTATGATTAGACTAGACAAGGATAAGTCATTGATTATGATTAGACTGGACAAGGATAAGACATTGATTATGTTTAGACTAGACAAGGATAAGACATTGATTATGATAAGACTGGACAAGGATAAGACATTGATTATGTTTAGACTAGACAAGGATAAGACATTGATTATGATTAGACTTGACAAGGATAAGACATTGATTATGATTAGACTGGACAAGGATAAGACATTGATTATGATTAGACTGGACAAGGATAAGTCATTGATTATGATTAGACTGGACAAGGATAAGACATTGATTATGATTAGACCGGTCAAGGATAAGACATTGATTATGATAAGACTGGACAAGGATAAGACATTGATTATGATTAGATCGGACAAGGATAAGACATTGATTATGATAAGACTGGACAAGGATATGACATTGATTATGAATAGACTAGACAAGGATAAGACATTGATTATGATTAGACTGGACAAGGATAAGACATTGATTATGATTAGACTAGACAAGGATAAGACATTGATTATGATTAAACTAGACAAGGATAAGACATTGATTATGATTAGACTGGACAAGGATAAGACATTGATTATGATAAGACTGGACAAGGATAAGACATTGATTATGATTAGACTTGACAAGGATAAGACATTGATTATGATTAGACTGGACAAGGATAAGACATTGATTGTGATTATACTTGACAAGGATAAGACATTGATTATGATTAGACTGGACAAGGATAAGACATTGATTATGATTAGACCGGACAAGGATAAGACATTGATTATGATTAGACTAGTAATGGACAATGATAAGACATTGATTATGATTAGACTGGACAAGGATAAGACATTGATTATGATTAGACTTGACAAGGATAAGACATTGATTATGATTCGACTGGACAAGGATAAGACATTGATTATGATTAGACTAGACAAGGATAAGACATTGATTATGATTAGACTTGACAAGGATAAGACATTGATTATGATTAGACTGGACAAGGATAAGACATTGATTGTGATTAGACTGGACAAGGATAAGACATTGATTATGATTAGACTGGACAAGGATAAGACATTGATTATGATTAGACTGGACAAGGATAAGACATTGATTATGATTAGATAAGACAAGGATAAGACATTGATTTTAATTAGACTGGACAAGGATAAGACATTGATTATGATTAGACTGGACAAGGATAAGACATTGATTATGATTAGACTGGACAAGGATAAGTCATTGATTATGATTAGACTGGACAAGGATAAGACATTGATTATGATTAGACTGGACAAGGATAAGTCATTGATTATGATTAGACTGGACAAGGATAAGACATTGATTATGATTAGACTAGACAAGGATAAGACATTGATTATGATTAGACTGGACAAGGATAAGACATTGATTATGATTAGATAAGACAAGGATAAGACATTGATTATGATTAGACTGGACAAGGATAAGATATTGATTATGATTAGACTGGACAAGGATAAGATATTGATTATGATTAGACTGGACAAGGATAAGATATTGATTATGATTAGATAAGACAAGGATAAGTCATTGATTATGATTAGACTGGACAAGGATAAGACATTGATTATGATTAGACTGGACAAGGAAAAGACATTGATTATGATTAGACCGGACAAGGATAAGACATTGATTATGATTAGACTGGACAAGGATAAGTCATTGATTATGATTAGACTGGACAAGGATAAGACATTGATTATGATTAGACTGGACAAGGATAAGACATTGATTATGATTAGATAAGACAAGGATAAGACATTGATTATGATTAGACTGGACAAGGATAAGACATTGATTATGATTAGACTGGACAAGGATAAGACATTGATTATGATTAGATAAGACAAGGATAAGACATTGATTATGATTAGACTAGACAAGGATAAGACATTGATTATGATTAGACTGGACAAGGATAAGACATTGATTATGATTAGATAAGACAAGGATAAGACATTGATTATGATTAGACTGGACAAGGATAAGATATTGATTATGATTAGACTGGACAAGGATAAGATATTGATTATGATTAGACTGGACAAGGATAAGACATTGATTATGATTAGATAAGACAAGGATAAGTCATTGATTATGATTAGACTGGACAAGGATAAGACATTGATTATGATTAGACTGGACAAGGAAAAGACATTGATTATGATTAGACCGGACAAGGATAAGACATTGATTATGATTAGACTGGACAAGGATAAGTCATTGATTATGATTAGACTGGACAAGGATAAGACATTGATTATGATTAGACTAGACAAGGATAAGACATTGATTATGATTAGACTGGACAAGGATAAGACATTGATTATGATTAGATAAGACAAGGATAAGACATTGATTATGATTAGACTGGACAAGGATAAGATATTGATTATGATTAGACTGGACAAGGATAAGACATTGATTATGATTAGACTGGACAAGGATAAGACATTGATTATGATTAGACTGGACAAGGATAAGACATTGATTATGATTAGACTGGACAAGGATAATACATTGATTATGATTAGACTGGACAAGGATAAGACATTAATTATGATTAGACTAGACAAGGATAAGACATTGATTATGATTAGACTTGACAAGGATAAGATATTGATTATGATTAGACTGGACAAGGATAAGATATTGATTATGATTAGACTGGACAAGGATAAGATATTGATTATGATTGGACTGGACAAGGATAAGACATTGATTATGATTAGACTGGACAAGGATAATACATTAATTATGATTAGACTGGACAAGGATAAGACATTGATTATGATTAGACTGGACAAGGATAAGACATTGATTATGATAAGACTTAACAAGGATAAGACATTGATTTTGATTAGATTTGACAAGGATAAGTCATTGATTATGATTAGACTGGACAAGGATAAGACATTGATTATGATTAGACCGGTCAAGGATAAGACTTTGATTATGATAAGACTGGACAAGGATAAGACATTGATTATGATTAGATCGGACAAGGATAAGACATTGATTATGATAAGACTGGACAAGGATATGACATTGATTATGAATAGACTAGACAAGGATAAGACATTGATTATGATTAGACTGGACAAGGAAAAGACATTGATTATAATTAGATCGGACAAGGATAAGACATTGATTATGATTAGACTAGTACTGGAAAAGGATACGACATTGATTATGATTAGACTAGTACTGGACAATGATAAGACATTGATTATGATTAGACTGGACAAGGATAAGACATTGATTATGATTAGACTGGACAAGGATAAGTCATTGATTATGATTAGACCGGACAAGCTTAGACATTGATTATGATTAGACTTGACAAGGATAAGACATTGATTATGATTAGACTTGACAAGGATAAGACATTGATTATGATTATACTCGACAAGGATAAGACATTGATTGTGATTATACTTGACAAGGATAAGACATTGATTATGATTAGACTTGACAAGGATAAGACATTTGATTATGATTAGACTGGACAAGCATAAGACATTGATTATGTAAGACTGGACAAGGATAAGATATTGATTATGATTGGAGTAGACAACGATAAGACATTGATTATGATTAGACTAGACAAGGATAAGACATTGATTATGATTAGACTGGACAAGGATAAGACATTGATTATGATTAGATAAGACAAGGATAAGACATTGATTATGATTAGACTGGACAAGGATAAGATATTGATTATGATTAGACTGGACAAGGATAAGATATTGATTATGATTAGACTGGACAAGGATAAGATATTGATTATGATTAGACTGGACAAGGATAAGATATTGATTATGATTGGACTGGACAAGGATAAGACATTGATTATGATTAGACTGGACAAGGATAATACATTAATTATGATTAGACTGGACAAGGATAAGACATTGATTATGATTAGACTGGACAAGGATAAGACATTGATTATGATAAGACTTAACAAGGATAAGACATTGATTTTGATTAGATTTGACAAGGATAAGTCATTGATTATGATTAGACTAGACAAGGATAAGACATTGATTATGATTAGACTGGACAAGGATAAGATATTGATTATGATTAGACTGGACAAGGATAAGATATTGATTATGATTAGACTGGACAAGGATAAGATATTGATTATGATTAGACTGGACAAGGATAATACATTAATTATGATTAGACTGGACAAGGATAAGACATTGATTATGATTATACTCGACAAGGATAAGACATTGATTATGATTAGACTGGACAAGGATAATACATTTATTATGATTAGACTAGACAAGGATAAGACATTGATTATGATTAGACTTGACAAGGATAAGACATTGATTATGATTAGACTGGACAAGGATAAGACATTGATTATGATAAGACTTAACAAGGATAAGACATTGATTTTGATTAGATTTGACAAGGATAAGTCATTGATTATGATTAGACTGGACAAGGATAAGACATTGATTATGATTAGACCGGTCAAGGATAAGACATTGATTATGATAAGACTGGACAAGGATAAGACATTGATTATGATTAGACCGGTCAAGGATAAGACTTTGATTATGATAAGACTGGACAAGGATAAGACATTGATTATGATTAGATCGGACAAGGATAAGACATTGATTATGATAAGACTGGACAAGGATATGACATTGATTATGAATAGACTAGACAAGGATAAGACATTGATTATGATTAGACTGGACAAGGAAAAGACATTGATTATAATTAGATCGGACAAGGATAAGACATTGATTATGATTAGACTAGTACTGGAAAAGGATACGACATTGATTATGATTAGACTAGTACTGGACAATGATAAGACATTGATTATGATTAGACTGGACAAGGATAAGACATTGATTATGATTAGACTTGACAAGGATAAGACATTGATTATGATTAGACTTGACAAGGATAAGACATTGATTATGATTAGACTTGACAAGGATAAGACATTGATTATGATTATACTCGACAAGGATAAGACATTGATTGTGATTATACTTGACAAGGATAAGACATTGATTATGATTAGACTTGACAAGGATAAGACATTTGATTATGATTAGACTGGACAAGCATAAGACATTGATTATGTAAGACTGGACAAGGATAAGATATTGATTATGATTGGAGTAGACAACGATAAGACATTGATTATGATTAGACTAGACAAGGATAAGACATTGATTATGATTGGACCAGACAAGGATAAGACATTGATTATGATTAGACTAGACAAGGATAAGACATTGATTATGATTAGACTAGACAAGGATAAGACATTGATTATGATTAGATAAGACAAGGATAAGACATTGATTATGATTAGATAAGACAAGGATAAGACATTGATTATGATTAGACTGGACAAGGATAAGACATTGATTATGATTAGATAAGACAATGATAAGACATTGATTATGATTAGACTGGACAAGGATAAGACATTGATTATGATTAGACTGGACAAGGATAAGTCATTGATTATGATTAGACTGGACAAGGATAAGACATTGATTATGATTAGACTAGACAATGATAAGACATTGATTATGATTAGACTGGACAAGGATAAGACATTGATTATGATTAGACTGGACAAGGATAAGACATTGATTATGATTAGACTGGACAAGGATAATACATTGATTATGATTAGATAAGACAAGGATAAGACATTGATTATGATTAGACTGGACAAGGATAAGACATTTTTGATTATTAGATTTTGAGAATTTTTACCTGAACTATTATAAGGTCAAACCATTCGGCCTTCGACCTCATGCTTTAACTATAATAGTTGAGGGCAAAACTACACTTTTTAGCAAAACACATGTTGGTTAGGGCTACTTTATTTCTTAATTAGACAGACAGACAGATACATTTCATTGGTATAAATAGCATACTAATAATACCATGTAAAAGGACGATCCTCACATTTGAATATCTCTGTAACAACAGAGGTTTACAAGTGTTTTCAATTTGATCGGCAACGATCAACACGCTATAGAACTAGCGATAGTTTGTACAACAGCTGGACATGAGTATTTAGGGTAAGGGTATTTAGGGTAGTACATGATAATCATCCTCTTCATACAGATAGTGATATCATGATCAATTTGTTTGGAGAATCTAGCTGCTTTTATCTTAAAATCATGACCATTACATCTAAATAAAGTAACAATTATTCTATGTAGGTGTATTAAAATCCAAGAAGATAAATACAGTTAAGGCTTAATAAATGTCTTAAATCCAGCGTAATAACTCATGCTTTTTGACGAACTAACACCATAAAATTCCTGCTGATATATGTATTGACATCTTTGCTCAAGCAAGGAAAGTATAGATGACAAAACGCAGCCTTGTCTAACGCCAGAATACGTATAAAAATATCTGTTTACTCGTTCTCACGGAAACTTTTAAGTTAACTTATCATATATATTTCCTAATAAACATAACAGTTTCTCGTGTATACCAGATTGCATCATAACACGATCATGATTATGATTAGATGGAGCAAGGATAACACATTGATGATTTGTTTTGACAAGGAAAAGACATTGGTAATCTTTGGCTGAGATAATTATAAGATATCGATGGTGCATGAATGAGATACATCAAGATATTTATGGTTATTGATACTTGGTTGAGACAAAAATAAGAAGTTTTTAAATGTTTTGATCGAGATTATATACGACATTGATTGATCCATGTTATAGAAGACACTTGACAAGGATAAAACACTGATAAGACATAAAGGACATTGATAATAAATGATGCCCGGCATTCACGGTGAAGCGCCCCTTCAAGGTGTTCCGTCATTATGATGCTGGTGTCCAGAAAGGCAGCAACAACTCCCATATGCATCTTCGGTATAAGCCCCTGTCTTAATGAAAATAATAAGTATATTTGTATAAAGCTGGACTGCACACACAGAGATGTGCTCAAAGCGCGGATGCATGCAATCTAAATAAATTTAGATCAACAGATTTTTTATTTTGTCAAACAGTATGACCAAATATAAAACCTGTTGATCTAAATTTATCATGTCAAAGGTAATATTGCAGTAAACTTGTGGTGTAACTCTGAAAGAGGTTGTTTTTTAGATGTTTTACAGTCAGAGATGGAGCGAGCCGTTACTCAAGCGGTAGTGAATTCAATCTGATTGCAGCTTGTGAAGGGAAGGTGAGTAAACCAAATCTTCAAGGCAAATGGAGGAAACTAGGGTGGATAACGAGGGAAAAAACTTTAGCGAAACATTAAATTTTGTTTGATAATTATTGTGAAACATGAATATCATTTTCAAAATAATTCAAATTTCAGTTTTTAGATGTGTACTCATCTTCCTACGCATACGGCCTAAAAACGCAAATCGCGAACTGACTTATTACTGGCGTTTTTAGGCCGTATGCGTAGGAAGATGATCATTAATAGTCAGAGCCATTTTTGTGAACATGAATTCATTATGTGTAAGAAAAAGGAATCGCATGGCTAAAATTTACGTTATGTATTTGAATTATTACTGATCAATTTAGTTTGAATACCTTGTCTTTCACTATTGGAACCATTTATTGTCATTTTCCCGACATCACCTCATATTCCTCCTAAAAATGTGCTACTGTCCCTTTAACAAGTGCATAATAAATAAACCTATCCTTTGGTTTTGGTGGTTATTTTCAAATTTTCTTATTCCTGCAGTTCTTACAATGTCTACATAAAATGTCTGGAAGCAACGGTTCCATCTTGTCCATCCGTTGGGGCAGCGCTTGGAGAGGTTAAAAAACAAGTGGCGTCATATTGTGGACCGAACGGTAACGGAATATTTATTGACTTATTTGGTTACTGGTAACTTCTGGTTGTTTTCTTTATCAATATATTATTGTGTTGTCGGTTATCGAGACCGTGATGAAGAAAAGCCAGGGTCATAAAGTGTCAGTCAGCTTGTACATTTCAAAAAGTTTTACGGATACATGATCTGACCATGCTTTTCACGAACTTCCACATACATTGCAACGCGCTGTACGTGCAGCATGCTTCTACGTTGATTTGCGCGAGGAAAACATTATTTCCGACTAACGTCGCCTCTTTTCGAGGTAATAACAAATTGTGAAGTAGTGAATTTACAAAACGATGCTTGTCGAGCAAATTTATTTCGAATTTCAAATTCAAAATGAGTAAATATTTCACAAGTTTAGCTGTGTTTTGTACAAAAGTATTGCATCTACGGGAGGATGAATGTAGACAATGTACGGCGCTCCAGAATGATTGTTTATAAGAATGTCAATTTACTGTTGGCCTCATGTCTGTCTTTCGATGTTGTGCTCAAGCAATATTCCAAACAGAGCAATCACCGTGGATGACATTTAGACAAAGCAAACCTTTTAATGTTTTTTTTTTGTACTTCAACAGATCCAACGCAGCCGCAACAAGCCGACCTACCAGGTACATATACATTTTGAATATAGTTAATAAGACATTCCTTTATAGTAACTTGTGAAAAGTCAGTGTATTAAATAGATTGTAAACCTAGCCTGTCCTGAAAATAAATTGGTCAATTCCTTAGGGGAAAATAAAGAAATTTTTGCAAAAGGTGCCAGTCCTTTCCAAAAAGCAACCATTCCTGGCACAAAGTAGTCAGCTTAAGGACTGACGAACGGGCTATATTTTAAACGCTGGAAAATTATTACTTCTATTTGAAAAACAGTAAACAAAAAGGTTCATGAACTATCCATTGATACTTAAAAAGAAAAAATAACTTTTGCTATTTAAAAAACCCCGTAAACATGTTTCAATCATAATTTTATATATCATGAGAAACTAAGTAAAATATTCACAGATAAAATTCTGTAACAACAGGTTCGATTGACAAGAACGCACTGCTGGCATTCATCGAAGGAGCCGTGCAGGAAACAAGGGAAACAGTCCACGATGCGGAAGAGTCACTCCAGGCGATGGAGGATGTTGTTGCTTTTATCAAAGGTTGATTGAAACATCGCTTTTGATTGAAACATCACTTGTTGAAAGAGAAAAGATGACCATCAAATAAAATGGAAACTGCAATTCCATTTCGTTGCTGTGTTCCCTTTTACCCTTATACTATTTTAGTTTAGAATACAAATTGTAAGACCAACGTTTTTTAAAAATAAACATCCCAATTCAATGACTTTAAAGGAGCAAAAACACTCTCTTTCGAATAAGGGAAGGAGAAGAAAACAAATCTTACCAGATGCATGGTCATATATGAGTAGAAAACAACTATTTACAAATACATGGTCATATATGAGTAGAAAAGAACTATTAACAAATACATGGTCATATTGGAGAAGAAAACAACTATTAACAAACACATGGTCATATATGAGAAGAAAACAACTATTAACAAATACATGGTCATATATGAGTAGAAAACAACTATTAACAAATACATGGTCATATATGAGTAGAAAACAACTATTAACAAACACATGGTCATATTGGAGTAGAAAACAACTATTAACAAATACATGGTCATATTGGAGTAGAAAACAACTATTAACAAATACATGGTCATATATGAGTAGAAAACAACTTTTAACAGATGCATGGTCATATTGGAGTAGAAAACAACTATTAACAAATACATGGTCATATTGGAGTTGAAAACAACTATTAACAAATACATGGTCATATATGAGTAGAAAACAACTATTAACAAATACATGGTCATATTGGAGTAGAAAACAACTATTAACAAATACATGGTCATATTCGAGTTGAAAACAACTATTAACAGATGCATGGTCATATATGAGTAGAAAACAACTATTACCAAATACATGGTCATATTGGAGTAGAAAACAACTATTAACAGATGCATGGTCATATTGGAGTAGAAAACAACTATTAACAAATACATGGTCATATTGGAGAAGAAAACAACTATTAACAAATACATGGTCATATTGGAGTAGAAAACAACTATTAACAAATACATGGTCATATTTGAGTAGAAAACAACTATTAACAAATACATGGTCATATTGGAGTAGAAATCAACTATTAACAAATACATGGTCATATTGGAGTAGAAATCAACTATTAACAAATACATGGTCATATTTGAGTAGAAATCAACTATTAACAAACACATGGTCATATTGGAGTAGAAATCAACTATTAACAAATACATGGTCATATTGGAGTAGAAATCAACTATTAACAAATACATGGTCATATTGGAGTTGAAATCAACTATTAACAAATACATGGTCATATTGGAGTAAAATACAAATATTTCCAGATGCATGGTCATATATGAGTACAAAACAATTATTTCCAGATGCATGGTAAATTATCTTAATGCATCAAATAAGTAGAAAAAACATATTACCAAATGCATGGTCAAATATTAGAATTCATCAAATGAGTATAAAACACATATTACCAAACGCATGGTCATATATCTTAATGCATCAAATGAGAGGAAATAAAATTACCAAATGCGTGGTCATATATCTTGATGCATCAAATGAGTATAGAAAACAAATATTACCAAATGCATGGTAATATATCTTAATGCATCACATGAGTCCCGGTAACTCTACGGAACCCTAATTCCTAATGCAATGATTTACAGAGGTTACACTTAAATTTCTGCCAGCAGTTTTTGCTTCATACTTCATAATTCATTCTTAATTCTACTGCGGACAACAGGGTAAAAAAATGAGATGTTCGAACTTCTGAACACAAATAGATCGGCATTCGGTAACAGCTTTTGGTAATATCAATACAACAATTTTTTTTTAAAAAAACGTGGACCTTGAAGATTATTGATCTATAATCGAAATTCACACTTACACATCCGCAGATAAAATCACACAAACATCACAGATAAGGCTAAACATCGACATTACACACCACGCAAATGTCAACAAATCATTTAGTGACGTCATTGACGTAAGACGATCTTCGTGGAATTAGAAACTTCAGTCAGACAATACTGACAGCAATGGATATACTTAAAGCTAACCAACTCGCCGATTTCACCTCGACAAAAATCGAGGTCTGACAATCGGTAGGCTCATGTTATGTTCCTTACCAGCTGCTTACCTACTCACCCATTTCGCTTCCACAAGATATATGAATGACAATCGCTAATGTTTTTCTTTTTGTACACTATACTACTATACTACTTATTATTTGTATAGCGCCAATATCGCTGCTCAAAGGCGCTTTGGGTTTCCCTCGATCATTGTTTATCAGTCTTCATGACACATCTTTTACAATCGCAACTCCCGGGGGATCATACAACATATTTGAACATTTTAAAACAATTATGAGATTTTGATATCTAGATCATTAACATTACATTGCTTACTGTTGCGATAGGGCCCTTTAACAAGCATATCATCCAAAAGGAACAGCAATGATATAAACTCATGGGCAAAAGAAACGCTGGGTATTTTCAAACAAAGGATAAATAAATTATGTATGCCATGTAAATTCTATTTCGAATGTGTTTGATAAAAAAAGTATTTGGAGAATTATTGTTCATAATTTTAACCATGACGGCATGGAGCGTTTTGTACTGTGGTTGTCTAAACACTGTTGGGGTGCTAACATTGCTGTTTTCAGGTACTTTTTTGTGTATAATTAATTTGAAATTAAGTTTGAATTTCGAAAATGTATATCAGAAGTTTATTTGAGATACTGTTAATGAAAAACATCCACTTTGACTTTTCTGCATTGATATGTCTTCGCGTTATAACGTCTATAAATATGCAAAACATGACCAATTTGGTTCTCAAATCTCGCTTAATTAAGGAGATAGCAAATTGATGATTTTTTACACGCGTTTACATCAACACAAAATGATTCAAACAAGGCAAACATAGTTGTGTTGACTTCTAAGGAAACTTTGCTTCATTCACATTTATCTTACATGGAATAAAATATCCTGAAATTTATGTTACCAGCGTTTCTTTTGCCCGTGAGTTTATCTCTCGATTGTGACTGTTGGTTCAAATGGAGCGCAGGTTCTACAACATCGAATCAAATCATTTCCTGTTAAAGTGTCACAGTCTGACCGTCTACAGTTGGCCCCAGCCTCGTCTCCTTGTGGACAGTTCTCTGCACGGACAGGGGCAGCAGCGTTAGGGACACACTGCCCCCTCTCACATCACTCACCATTTCCACAGGATGTCTTTTAGTAAACCTAGCCTCAATATTACCCGTTTCACTCCGATATTGCGTCTAGAAAGGTCTAGTAGAGGGTCGCGTCAGTTATAATTAATTACTTGCTAATTATATTAACAGACCATTCTCGCAAAACCTTTCTCGTGCCACACTCAAACACTAGTTAGTAAAGATCACAGTAGCATATTATTTTAGTGAAAAAGAGCCATTTCACAAAATGCAATTATTGTTACCATTTGCAAGACAATCAATTTTAGTCAATGAAATAAGCCCTTAACAAAAAATTCTCTATTGCAGATTAAAAGGTTCTCACACTAAAAAGATGACCAGCAGTTTTTGCTTAATACTGGATAGTTTCTATCACAGACTACGGATAATTGGGCTTCCTAATGAGATGTGTTGGAGAAATCGACTTGTATTTTGTTGCATAGACGTGATGACGACTGACCTCTTTGAGTTCTGCCCTCTGGTTATCACAAGATGTAGATGGATCTGATAGAACTACTCGGACACGGATGAATTGTTTGAAGAATTGCCATGGGGCAGATTCATGAGGCGAACCTTATGGCAGTGATTGCTAAGAAGGTTTAGGCAATGGACATAGAAACCGAGTTATATAAAAAGGTAAATGAGAAATATCTCTTTTATGAATAGAATATGCTTGTATTCCTTGTTTAATCACTGTACTATTTAAGATTTTTAAATTATGAAAATGTACAGGATGATCATGTTTCATCTTGTTTTTCTAAGTTTTTGTCAATACCTGTTGATGTCATTCGGAGCCGAACGCGTATCGAATCTACGTTAAACCACGAAAATTATAAAACACAGTAGGATTATCTCCATTCTACCATGACGAGTTTTTTTTAGCGTTTTAAATGTATTTTCTTTTCTACCGCGTAACGTCAGTTGTGCTTCGGTCAACACTGTGACGTCATAATGTATTGTGCTTATGACGTCAAAGGTTGACGTCACTGTTGACATCGCTCAAACCCAAACCGGTTGCGGTAGCTTATTGATCTAAATTCATCCTTTCGCTTAAAATTACACTATTTCCTGGATATAAACATGCACGATATTGATGCGAACCAAACTCTCATTATATAAAAGTACGGGTAATACAATGATAAAAGACTTTTAGTTAGTATTCAGGCGAAACAACTGCCGAAGCGTACTGTGACTGTATGCATGTCGACTCGTTCGTTTCTATGGCAGTGTGTATCAAACCGCGGTGAATCGCCCGTCATTAAAATCGTGTTCGAACGTAGGTTCGATCATAGAAATAAACCAATGAAATTCGAGGATTTTGAAATGTCATGGTAGAATAACCTATATTAGGGTAATAAACAATGAATGTCCATAGCATAAAAATCATAATAAAGTCTGACGTCGAGACATATTTTAAGGTAATAACAATTAGGTCAGACGTCGAGACAAATTTTGTTCCTAGTAAACTAACATCAGTAATATTTTTTTCTGATCCGAATGACAAATGCTCATAAGCAAAAGACAGTTATCACAAGTCGAAATGAATATTATTGGATAACGAAAAGCGCTAGATATTAGAAATAAAGTAGGTCTAGTTTATCATCCAATCTCCGAAACACATACACTCTAAAATATAAAAAATTGTAAATTATTTCACATTTCACTCAAATATTCCCGAGATTACCATTCCAATACGTATTTCAAATAATCAAAATTTACATGTTAATGTATAACTATATTAAAGGGGAAGAAGCACGTTTTTTGATAATTTTATATTTTAAATATTTCACTGTTAATTGTTAGTTAATGCTCAATGTATCACTCTGATAGTGTCAAAAAATCTTATTACAAAAGCCAATCATCCATAGTCAGAGGACAAAGTATGAAGATTCACATAAAATCCATTGGCGGCCATTTTGTGTGAACACCTTTCATTTCACCATTTTGTGTAAGAAACAATCGCATGGCTAAACTTTACGTTATATATTTGAATTATTTCTGCTTAATATAGTTTAAATACATTGTCTTTCAATTTGAACCATTTATTTTCATTCCCTGACATCACCTTATATTACCCAAAAAAAGTGCTACTGCCCCTTTAAGGTTAAGACACGATTTCAAAAAACCGAAAGCGAAGCTTGAGGTCTTATTTCTCGCAAAGCTTTCTTTCCTTTAGGTTTTGAAATCCGAAGCCTAACCGAGGCCGAATGTTTTAACTAAATTAAATACCATAATCAAAATTAAGCCCACAAACATTGTCCATACTGTAGTATTTGGAATCATATGTATAGACTGATCAGATAAATAATGCTAACGATTTTTTTTCGGATTTGTTTTAACATTCACTATTTGGTTATTAAATTACTTTAAAATTTAGCTTAATTCTAAATTTAATGTGATTAAAATTAGCCTTAAAAACAAGTATGTTCAACCGACTCTTTGTAATTGACATGGCACAAAATGCACGTGCAAGGTTATACAAATGACAACAAACAAGTGGCGTGGTTGATAGCGTATTATTTAATATACTCTCCGTGATAGTTAACAATATGCCCAATTATCCTAATCTGTCTAATCCCGACAATCTTTACACAGATTAAAGACAGAGTTATCGCTCAAGTGAACTGCACTCACCACTCACCGCCAGGTGGCCTACCTTATATAGTCATTGCTTTTCTGTCGGCCATCAAAGCATGTTGTGTTTTGATAGCTCTCTGTTTCGATAGTAAATAAGATTATTGTCTCGACTTTGTTCTCCTTCACAGTTGTTTTTCTGTCTGAGGGTGGTTAGACTGCCTTTCGCGAAGTAGTCTCTCTCCTTTAGACAGGTTTAGTGTTTGTTGACTGCAGTTGACGTGTCAACTGTTGTTGATTTCGGGGTGCTCGCTCTGCACGTGCAGTCCGTGCAGGTCGGTGATCTCGGGGCCGCTTGCGCGTGCCGCCTGTCCCTTGCGCTTGGCGCGGGGATCTTACCGCCTGCCCTTCTGCTTTCTGCTGTAGCGCTTGGCGCTGGCCAGCTTGGATAGCGCTTGTCGCCTGCGCGTGGATAGCGCCTGCCGCCTGCGCTTGCATAGCGCCTGCCGCCTGCGCTTGCATAGCGCTTATCGCCTGGGTTGCATAGCGCTTGCCGCCTGGGTTGGATAGCGCTTGCCGCCTGCGCTTGGTTAGCTCTTGCCGCTTGCGCGTGGATAGCACCTGCCGCCTCCTCTTGGTAGGTTGTCGCCTGGGTTGGACAGCGCTTGTCGCCTGGGTTGGACTGCGCTGCCGCCTGCGCTTGTTTAGCGCTTGCCGCTTGCGCGGGGATAGCGCCGGCCGCTCGCGCGTATCTCTCCTTTGCTTGCTGAGTATGACTTCGCCATACTCGGCGTTCTGTGGGGCGTGCGGCTATAGGAAGTCAGCGCGATTTGACCCCCACGCCCTTTGCCGCCTGTGCCGCAACCTTTGTCCGGACGCGGACAGGTGTGAGGAATGTGCTGACCTCTCTGTGGCGGAGCATCGCGAGTATCGCAACTCCGTCAAGAAGAGCGAGAGTCAGTTTAAGCTGAGGGCGTCCAAGCGGCCCTCTCCGTCCGCTACCGCCACCGCTACCGCTAGCGCCGGCACCGCCACGTCCGATCCCAGGTCGCCGTCTTCAGACCTGGTGATCTCGGAGGACACGGCGGAATTCGATTTGCCAGAGGCGGGGGCGGGATCGGATCGAGAGGCGGCCGCCAAGGACACTTACGTCTCTTCACAGGCAAGTGGGGGTGAGAGATCTCCCATCAGGAGATCCTCCCCTGACGCCGAGTCCTTTTCAAACCGGCGACTTTCGCCTAGGAGGAAGAAGAAACACAAGTCCAAGAAGAGGAGATTGAGGCCTCTTTCTCCTCCTCCCTTTGATACAAGGAGATTGACTGAGGATATTCTGTCCTCAGTCAAGGACATGGTTTCCTCCATGTTGGACAAACGACTGCCGGCGCAGACTAGGGTTGAGGAAGGGGTTACTTCGCCCTCGACCTCCCCGCCGTCCACGCCTAAGAGGAGGAGGGTGGTGGTTGTTTCACCTGCCGGCACCTCCTCAGATCCAGACAAATCGCCCCCGGAGGTGGCTTCCCATGAGGGCGGGATATCCACTTCAGGGAGATCCTCTCCCGAGATGACCATTGTGGAGACGCCTTTAGGGGATGCCCCTGACCTCAAGGAACGCCTGGCGGCTATCGCCGACTGGTGTCAAGTGGAGTTAGTCGAGGTTGAGGATGAGCCCTTCTCGACCAAGCTGGCCAGAATGGAGACATTCTGCACCGAGGAAGAGGCGCCTACCCAACGCCTCGTGGCACTGCCGCCACACAGACTCCTTCAGGCGGCGGGCAGGGATTACGACGCCAATGTCGCCGCGGCGGCGCCAGGCCGTCTCCTGCCCCCCCTGGTTCTGGGTGAGAAGCAGCGCGCTTCCCTCCCAGTAGCACAGACTTCTTTCCCCCTCTGTCCCCCTGTCCTGGACGACGATATTCGCCGTGTGGCCGTCCCCTCCGTACCTCACCAGGTGTCGGATGCTCACTTGAGCCATCTTGACAAAGAGGCTAGGAGCATCCTGGGGTTGGCCAATCACGTGGCGCATGCCTGTCAGGGTATGGCATCATTTGCGAAGGAGGCGGGGATGGAGGGAGGGGCGAAGGCTCTTTACCGCGGTTTCGGCGCCGTGGCGGGGAACATCGCTCAGATGATGTTGTGCGCCTCCCGCATTTCGGCGGGGGTCACAAATCTCAGGAGAGATGGTTTCCTTGCCCGGACTAACCTTCCGGCGGAGCTCCGGAACCGCTTGCGGGCCGCACCCGCGTCATCTTCGTCACTCTTTGATGGGCAGATTGCCGGGGTCCTCCGTCAGCGGCAGGAGTGCCAGCAGCAGGAATTGACCAACAGACTGGCCGCTGGCGGGGGTAGAGCCTCTTCTCAGACGCATACGCCCAAGAAGAGGAAGGGAGGCGCGAACACTCCCGTGGGTAGCTCCAAGACTGGCGGAGTTTCCTTTCGGTTTGGGGGTCGGCAGGACAGAAGTCGTGACTTCAATGCCGGCCCCTCTCCCAAGCACACCCCCAAGAAGGGAAATCAGCGTGGCAGGGGCCGCGCATATGGAGGTACCCCGAGGAAGCAGTGACTCGTGGGTGGCCCCCGAGCTACCTCCACAGGTTGTCCCGGCGTGGGACGGGCCAGTGGGAGGTCGGCTCTCTCGGTTTGTGGCCAACTGGGCGCAATTGGGGCTCGATCCTTTCGTCTGCAAGGTTTTGGAGCGGGGGTTTCGTATTCCCGTGGCACACCGCCCCCCGCTAACCTGTTTTCCAACAGAGAGGCCGCTAGAGCGAGATCGACTCGCACTGACGCTGGAACAGGTGGAGACTCTGATCCACGACATGAAGGAGTTCAACCTCTCCTTCCTAGAGCGGAAGGCATATTTTCGTCTCTTGACCGTACCATCAGTGATGCGGTTGCTGGAGCCCTTGGATTCGATGATATCCCTGGATCTGCAGGACGCGAATCTGCACATTCCCATCTACCATGGCGATCGCAGATACCTCCGTTTTGTCCTGGCGGGTCGCCACTTTCAGTGGAACGTTCTACCGTTCGGGATATCGTCGGCTCCGTGGCTCTTCACTCGCGTGACCCAGCCCATCGTCCAATACCTTCATCGAGTGGACGTGCAGTTCGCCATGTATCTGGACGACGGGTTCACTCACAACAGATCCCCATCTGTTCTGGAGGCGCAACGAGACTTTGTGATAACGTTGTTCAGGCGGCTGGGTTGGCTAGTCAACCTAGACAAATCAGACCTGGAGCCAACGACGTCGCTGGTCTTTCTGGGAGCTCGCCTGGATACCGTGACCTACAGAGCCTTCGTCACTACAGAACGGATGGGGCGCTACAAAGATCTCCTGGAATTAGCACTCCGGGAGCCGCTGTCACTCCGCAAGTGGCAGAGGCTGTTGGGGTTCTTGAGCGCAACCCAACACTTCACTCGAAGGGGTCGGTTGCAGCTCAGGCCCCTGCAGATTTTCGTAAACGTGCACGTCAGGGAGAAGACTTGCCGTCATGTCTTCCCGATTCCGGCCGAGTTGAGACACCACCTCCAACGTGCTGGTCCAACGTGCTGGTGGGAGTGCCCCTCAGGCAGCCCCCAGCGACGTCTCAGCTATACGTGGATGCCTCCACCCAGGGGTGGGGAGCCCACCTAGACTCAGACCAAACAGCGGGGGTGTGGTCGCCAGCGCAATCAAGACGCCACATCAACGTCCTCGAACTGGACGCCATAAGGCTGGCGATCAGCCATTGGTCAGGTCGCCTGCGGGGGCAGGTCCTGTGTGTTCACACGGACAGCTCGGCGGCGGCCTGGGCCATAAACAAGCAGGGGTCAACCAAGGCAGACTCTCTACTTCAACTGGTGGCGGAGCTGTTTCACCTAGTGGACAGTCTCGGACTCTCTATCAGGGCGGTGCACATCCCGGGAGCCAAGAACGTCCTGGCGGACGCCTTGTCTCGCCCGGACAAACCTCCTTCCACGGAGTGGATGTTGCACCCGAGGGTGTTCGAGAGTCTGTGTTTGAGGTTCGGCAAACCTCACATATACCTCTTTGCGACTCGGCTCAACCACCAGTTGCCGACGTACGTGTCCCCCGTACCGGACCCGGCCGCGTGGGCTCTCGATGCGCTCGCGTTAGGATGGGAGGGGATGGTCGCCTACGCCTATCCCCCTCCCGCCATCCTGAGTCACGTGGTGGCGAAGGTACAGGAGACACAAGTACTTCAACTTCTACTCATAGCTCCGTTGTGGCCAGCCAGGGCCTGGTACGTTCCCCTGAGGAGGATGTGCCGCCAAGACCCTGTCCCCCTCCCTCTGAGATGGGACCTATTGACGAGCAAACCAAGCGGGCGGGTTCACGAGAACCCCCAGGCGCTCCAGCTTCACGCCTGGTTTGTCTCCAAAGGGGGTTGACAGGGGCGGGGTTTTCCAAGTCCGTCGCCGAAGTGGTCGCATCTTCGCAGAGATCCTCCACGAGGAGTCTCTATGACGCCCAGTGGGACGCTTTCGCCGCCTTCTGCGCGAAGGAGGGGTATGCTATCCAGGCGGTAACGGTCCCGCAGGTAGCTGAGTACCTGGTGTACCTACGAGAGGTGAGGAAACTCAAAGCTTCCTCAATTAACACCAACCTGGCGGCGGTCATGTCAGTCCTTAGGAAGCGTGAGCCCCAGGTTGACATCTCAGTCCTTAAAGAACTCATTAAGACCTACCGGAATGAGGACGGGCGGAGGAAGCTCAGGCCTCCGGAGTGGGACTTGACAGTGGTGCTCAACCATCTCAAGTCGGACCACTATGAGCCGTTGACAGAGACGACTCTTCTCCGTCTCACCATCAAAACAGCCTTTTTGGTTGCGATGGGGTCCGCAGCCAGGATTTCAGAGCTTCACGCTCTCCAGGCGGACCTCTTGCGTTTTGAGGTGAGAGACGGTGGGTCGGCCACTCTGGGGTTAGCCCCTGAGTTCATCTGCAAGAACCAAGCCGCAGACGAAAGGGGTAGAACCTTTTCGTTACCGTCCCTTTCCGGTAGCATAGATCCGACGGACGAGGATCGGCTCCTTTGTCCTCTCGCTCCCCTCCACCTCTGTGGCAATCGGGCATATTGTTAACTATCACGGAGAGTATATTAAATAATAGTATGTTTTTGTTTAAACATCATTATTTATACTCACCGTTGATAGTTAACAATCGTAAGTTCCCTCCCGGCCTCCCCTCGGTCGCGTTCGGCTTCGTGTCTGTCCATCAGAAGAAGCAATGACTATATAAGGTAGGCCACCTGGCGGTGAGTGGTGAGTGCAGTTCACTTGAGCGATAACTCTGTCTTTAATCTGTGTAAAGATTGTCGGGATTAGACAGATTAGGATAATTGGGCATATTGTTAACTATCAACGGTGAGTATAAATAATTATGTTTAAACAAAAACATACTATTTTAATCCTCAAATTTATCACAAGTAAAAAGGTGACACACTATAAATATCCACTATGAATGTTTTTGTGTATTTAAAATGGGAATTACAGTGCATATTGATATAAACATGCTTACAAATACTGAAATCTGACCCTCAATCAATAGATTGTATAACAGCCTAAAGTTCTGTCTGATTTATTAGTTGTTAGTGTACTTGCTTACGGTTCAGAGGGTCGGGATTTCGAATCCACCTAACAACAGCAACTTGGGAGATATTTTTTAAAGATTGTTGACTCTGGGGTTAAGCCTTACATTTGACTTTGGAATTATGTCTTACAATGAATTCTACCATGAATGTGATGAATACTAGATTCTGATTGGTTTTCCTGGAAAATCAAACGTGTTCAATTTTTGATTAAAGGTCTTCTGATTTGAAAGCTGCGCGTTCGGTTTCAATTAAAAAATTTACTCGCTATCAATCCAGTATAACATGTCTCTGATTTCCAAACACACTAGGTTTATCTCCTAAATAGAAAAACCTTCCAACTTCCAAATAGGAGTTACATATCAATTTAATGCCCTATCTTCCAAATGTAAAATCATCTTCGACGTTATTACGAGACCTATTAAAGAGTAGACAAAATCCGCGATAGGTTACTAATGATAAATCGAATAGTTCTTAGTGGAAGTTTTATCATCTCCCTGGACTTATGTACCGAACGCAATGGGAACCTATGGTTTTTGTCTTACAAGACTTCACGTTTAGTTTGCGTTAATGATGGTATTTTGCAAGCGGTTATAAGTTAATTTTCAGAAGCAACTCACATTTGTGTCATTACTTTTGATTGTTTCTGGGTGTTGTTTTTCCACAGTGGTCACGACCGTGATATAATTATATATGTGTATAAAAAGTTTTCATGATTTCAGTTGAAGATTAATGAAAAAATTGCCAATAAGTAAGAAATCGCAATCTGAAGGGTGATGACTGAAATGAAAACATTACGCTTCCATATTTTAGAAATATATTCAGAATGTTCAGTCCATTGCTTAAACTCATCCGTGGCTGTCCTAACCCTTTTCTTTAGATGCAGGGTTATTGCATTAAACATCTTCTTTTTACGAACAGTTTCGCCTTGAAAGTAGCATTTGCAAGGAATTGACACAGAAAATTCTCAAATTCAAAGAAACGCAAAAAATAACATGTGAACAATTTGCATCCATACATATTTTACTCCATCACCAAGAAGTTTATTATCAGTATAACTAAATACGTATCACTTTTAACACCTCATCAACCTACGCCCCTTAGCTATTCTTCAAATCTTCAATCTATACCCGTGATTACATAAAGAAAAGGATTTATGTACATCTAGATACTACCCAAGGAGAAACATGATCCTGCTAATCTTTACTGTCGCCATCACGAACCCTTGAATTCACCCTCAAATTAGATCGAATCGAACACCAGGAGCTCGCAGCATTAATGATCCTAAGGGCAATGTCGGTTTACCTCGTTATCTCCGTCTTGCATATATATTAAGTTTAGATAGAATATATATATAAATATATAGATTGATCCCGTCTGACCATCAGATGCTTACTATTTCCTGCATTTTGAATAGAATGTTCCTAGACGCGTAGATGCAATATTACCATGGTATTGTACTCTTGAAATACCATATTTGGAAAGTTCTTTCTTCAGGTCTGTAAGATATTGCTTATGCACATGATGCGTTGTGTTCTATGCCTACTGGGAGTCCTCCAGCTCATCTGCTCGGGGATGTCTCTTTCCTTCATGAAGGAGTCGCAGGATAAAGCAGCAGACACCGTCAATGTCCAAGTGGTTCATTCTGTCCACACACGAGAGAAACGATCCACAATGCAACATCCAGACATTCTTCACTTGAGGTTTAACTTTCGAGACTTGGAGGTTCAGCTGAACATGACCCAGAAGAGAAGACCCGTGCCCAATATACCTCTGTATGCAAACGATGGACGGGACAAGGTGCTTCAGGAGGGTCTCCCGGAAAACGAGAAGTTTGCTGTATTTAGAGACCAATTGAAAGGAGCTGTTTTTGTTGTTGAAATCTTAAATGAGAATAACTATCACGTAGCTGGAAACTTCTATCATGAGAATAA
Source organism: Steromphala cineraria (assembly GCA_916613615.1). Taxonomy (NCBI): domain Eukaryota; kingdom Metazoa; phylum Mollusca; class Gastropoda; order Trochida; family Trochidae; genus Steromphala; species Steromphala cineraria. The sequence goes on along the minus strand of OU744736.1, from coordinate 4,537,571 downwards.
AATGTACAAGATATGGCCACAAGAACACAGAATACACAAACGAACAACATACCTTGAGCCAAACCATAACATACTTCCTGTTGAAGACACAATAGATATGATAAACGATGTTATGTCTCTAGATTTAGACAACATATCTGTAGAAACACCAAAGGAGACTTCTCAAGAAAGCGGAGAGAAAGATTGGCCTGAAACTGAGATGGCCCAGTATATAATTGAGATAGGCATCTACTCAGACTTTGCTATATACAACTTTTTCTTAAGAGAGGCCAACTTCAACAGCAGTGAAGCCTTGGCAAACGTAAGAACCTTCTATTCATTTCTTGAAGACTCGATCCAGCTTAGATACGACTCTGTCAACTTGCAAGATCCATCCATCTCCATCACCTGTTGGATCAAGTTCATCGAGATTGCTCAGACACCAGAAGAATCGCCATGGATTGAAATCGCCAGAAACGGCACTCAAGTCGATATCCAAACTGCGGGTGCCTACATAACCAGCTATATTATAAACGGAAGCGCCATAGACACAGCAGATCACTACATGTTTTTCACCGGATATGACATTGGAATTCCAGGAAATAGAAATATCATTGGAGTTGTTGCTGCGATTGGCGGCCTTTGCCAGACGCCGTTTGATATTTCTATCAATGAACATTTCGTTGCCGGCCGAGTAGGTCCCTTAGCAGCCCATGAACTTGGCCACAATTTAAATTGCACCCATGATGGTACAGGTGGTGCAATAGAATGCAATTCCGGATCCGAATTCGTAATGAGTAATCTTCTTGGATATCCAACCATGGTTAATCCTTCCAGCCAGTGGTTTTTCTCCACTTGTTCAGTAGAACAGATGAAGTCGTTCCTTGCAGATCCAACTGCGAGCTGTGCAAGAGAGACCACGATTACTCAAGGAATTTCTAAGGGACAAAACGAAGGTCAAGTGTTTAATGCAGATGCTCAGTGTGCTCGAGAAGTTGGAAGTGGATCCGTGATGTGCAGACGTGCTTACCCAAATAGGATCTACGGCATATGTCAAGTATTGTTCTGTACTGGGACGAATGGAAATCAGAATCGATGTCCCGGTTTTCGCGTCCCCGGAGAGAAGACATCCTGTGGAAATGGTGAGTGGTGTGAGAGGGGGCAGTGTGTCCCTAACGCTGCTGCCCCTGCCCGTGTAGAGAACTGTCCCCAAGGAGACGAGGCTGGGGCCAACTGTAGACGGTCAGACTGTGACACTTTGACAGGAAATGATTTGATTCGATGTTGTAGAACCTGCGCTCCATTTGAACCAACAGTTACAATCGAGAGATATGTCATAGTTGTGCCATTTACATGATTAATTTGCTGCTAGTTGAAGAGTGTTACCTTGTATTCGAGCATGGTCTATTGATTTCTGTGAAACCATATACATAGTCGGACATTTTAGAAATTAGGAAATTGTAATATAATTTATATACTGTCTATTAACGCCCATGGAGAAAAACAACATATTGCAGGAAAATGTTAAATTTAAATGAAACTAGTAGGTGTGTGGTCAGTCAAAAGTAAATCAATAATACAAACGTCAACACACGTTCAAATGTTTGCAGCCATTACGAAAATCCCAATGAGGCGCTAATTACCAGGCATCCATGTAATTCCAAGTAAATAATGTTCATTTAAAGAGGTGTTGGTCCAAGTCTGATAAAAGTCGACCATGTTCCAAGGAAAAGAATATTAATTGTACAGAGATACGAGCTCGTTTTCTCTACACACAGTCTGATCGCATCCCCTTCTGTTGCATGATCTGTTTGATGCAGGCGAAAATTAATTGTTTGTCTTCCCACTATTTCATTGCATGTAAAAGACTGCTTTGCGATGTTGTTGCAAGTGTTATGTACATTGCTTTTGTAGCCGGGAGAACCTGTAAGCCAGTTGTATATAATTGATGTTGCTCATAACAAGCATGATACTTGAATGTCGTCATTTGTGTAATACTTTCCTGATTTTAGGGCGACCATTTTGCATTTTGAATCATATGTAGAATACTAAGATATGCAACAATAAGATAACAACAAGCATATAAGTAGGTCTTCTATATAAAGCCACCCATTGAAAAAGAAGTGCGCGATATGTACCAGAGAGTGAGAGTCAAAACATGTACAATGACCATAGATGTATCTTAGAAGAGCTTGATTAAATGTAAGTATGATACATTATATGTGTTTGGTCATTCTTGGATGAAAGTCCATTTCAATATATATTACGTTTCATATCAGCATGTACAGATATAGAGGATACTAAATTACCTTCCATTTAATACTATTTTTGTTAAACGAATTAATGATTTTGTATCAAACGAGCGAAAGCGAGTTTGATAAAAATAATAATAAATGGAATGAAGTTTAGTATTCTTATTATTATTTGCCTTAAATTTCACGCCAACTTAGCGACAGAGTGCTGAACCTAAAAAGATTACATAGAGGATATCTGTCTTTTCTTGACTATATGGATCTGAAGTGTGGGGTTACCAAAGATATGAATGTTTAGAAAGAATTCACCTTCTAGCATGTAAAAAGTTCTTATGTGTTGGAATATCTACACCTAATTGTATGATTTATGGAGAATGTGGAAGATATCCACTTTATATCAACTCACAGATAAGATGTTTAAAATATTGGTTTAAGATTCTCCGTATGGCTGAACATCGACTTCCGAAAGTAGCTTACAAGATGATGTTTCACTTAGATAATATCGGTAAGACAACATGGGTATCGCATATAAGAACAATATTATGTTCTCATGGATATGGTTTTATATGGATTGCTCAAAATGTAGGGGATATACAAATGTTTTTGAAAGATTTCCGTATCGTTGCAACTAATATGTTTTATCAAGGATGGCAATCAAATATAGAAAACAGTTCTCGTTATGATTTGTACAAAACATTTAAGAGTTTACTAGAACCAGAAAAATATTTATCAGTTCTGACAAATAGTTATCTTAGAAAGTTATACACTAAGTTCAGACTTGGGTTATTAAACTTATGATAAACTATGGAAGATATATCTCACTTGAAAGATCACAGAGACTCTGTCCATTATGTAATGATTCTATTGAAGACGAAATACACTTCACTTTTGATTGTCCATTTTATATTGAACTAAGAACTAAATATATACCTGAACGCTTCCTTCGAAAAACGAGTGCAATAGGATTTATCTCTATTTTGACATCAAAGGAGGACGATGTTATTCATAAGTTGTCATTGTTTATAAAGCATGGTACGGAATTAAGACAGAACTACTTAGATACTAACTCGTAGATCAAGATTAAGAAGATTTTTTGCCAGAAACTTGCGTATAGCAAAATGATTGTGAATATGAATGTAGATACAAATATGAAATTGTTTATATTATATACAATATTGTATACGTGTATATACTTTGAACTGTATGTGGGCCAGAGGCCTCAAGTACAATAACGCGAGAGGTATTAATACCGACGTTGGATACGTCAAATACAAATATCATATGTCGGACAACTCATACATGGTTCGCAGGAAGGTTTTCTCCCCGAGGGCTTTTGAAACACATTGTCATACGTCAGAACATGCGACGATGGGGATGATGTTAGTGGAGAGGAAACCTTCCAATGAAATGAGTTCATATTTCGATAGAGTCTATATCGTATTCCATTTATTTCTCAGAATATGGTCGATTTTATTCTTGATAATTGGTTAAATATGATACAGATCATAAACAGTGATATAAAAATATCCTTTTCCAAAATGGCTCATATTGCTGAGCAATGATGATCGTTGTTGATGCTCATTTGCAGATAAGATAGCATGCGAATTCTTGAATTTAAAAAGTACCAATATATTGCAATACGTATTGCAATACGCTTTCTTGAATCGGAATTTATTGCAAAACAGAAATGAATACCGATACCTATCCTTAAAAATTATTCATCATTTCATAACAACCAATTATCCATAGTTAGAGGACAAAGTATGAAGATTCACATCAAATCCACTGGCGGCCATTTTGTGTGAACACCTTTTACTCATTTTGTTGAAGAAAAGGCAATCAAATGGCTAATCATTACGTTATATTTTTGAATTATTACTGCTCCATTAATTTTAAATACCTTGTCTTTCAATTCGAACCATTAATTTTCAGTTTCCTGATATCACCTTTAATTCCCCCTAAAAACGTGCTACTGCCCCTTTAACACCATATGTATATAATTTGCACTGACATCATATATATAATTAATCAAAACGCGTTAAACATTAAACTCACTCGTTAAACTCATTCACTCATATATATTATTTCCACGCTTGTCGTGGCATCTGTCTGTTTTATATACATTTTGGGGAATTGCAACAACTATTTTCTATTGACTGTTTTTACAAATAGTGTACTTAGGATTAAATAATGTCTGAAGTACCAGAAAACTCTTCACTTAATAAATAAAATCTTTACCAAGTTTTAATCCTTTAACCAAAGAATGATTTAGCCTGACATTTTAGAAATAATATCTTTGTTACACTATGTGTGAAACAAGGTGAGATATAAGCATTCTTACTGGTTTTGGCTAGAGGGATATCTCTTTGACCGAACAGGCAGAGTGTAGAACTCTCAACCCGGAGGTTCCAGGTTCGAATCCATGTGGAGGTGGTCTTAAAATAATTCCTGTTACATTTGGCGCCCAACGTGGGGGAACACTTCCTTGTGTTCGAATTTGCTTTTAGATGGTCCCAAAATCACTTCTGTTACACTAATACAAGATTGCCTGTTCTTGGAATTGCAGATGGCCATTACGCTTTCAATTTAACACTTTACAAGTTTACAATTTTACTTTATATAAAATATCTAAAATTAGAATCAACAACCTAGCTCGTGAAACCTAATTGACCATCGTTAATGAGAGCGTCTAGACGGGTAAGGGGGGTCACATGACTCAAACTTGGTACTGCCTGTCAGCTGTAAGCGGTTCGTCACAAACGAGTTTGTCCCTACCGAGCATTTAAGACTCTTTCTGGGCCATGCTAATAAAACTCTGGAAGTAAAAAATTCCGGAGGCAGACCCCCTTAATACTATTCAATCTGCTTATTGAAACTTTATTTATACAAACTTCCTGAAATGAATGTTTATTCAAATATCACGAGCTAATTTAAGTAAATAGACATCAATTTGACCAAGTTAATTTTTTTAAAAACAAGATAACAGCCGTATACAAATGCGCTTGAAAGCTGTGTGATTTTACAATTATGTTGATATCATAAAACACTTACTTGGTATCGAAGGCGATACATGTTAACAGTGAAATTTACTGCATATATTGTTGGTGTTATATAACAATCTAAACTTTGTTACATGACGTAATATTTTTTAGATTTGTTTAAGTTAAAACTTTTAAAAAATAAATAGACAAAAACAGATTATAGCAACCACTAAATGCTGTTACTTTTGTTGATAGTGAAATTGAGAAAGTAACTGAATATAAATGTTTGGGTACTCAGTTAGATTTAAAACCCTTTTGAAAGAATGCTGATTACAAAAAGCAGATATCACCATCAGAAAGACATTTTCTTTGGAAATTTGAACATTTGAAAATGACTTTTTTTAGTTGGTACGGATTGGTAAATGACGCAACTTACACACACCCTCCCTATAGTCTTCGTTACCGTCTGTACGCATATCGTGTAGGCAACTGGCAGAACAAACAGGTTCCGCCAATCATTTGTAGAGAACAGGTTACATTGCCATAATGATAATAATAATAATAGCTTTCTTATACCGCGCATATATCCATGACAAAGCATGCTCAAAGCGCCATGAGTATTATTACCCTGGAGGGATAGTATTTTCGGTGCCGCCGATTAACAAGCGCTCCGCGCGACCGTATAGGTCCATACTTCCCCCTTGTTCAGGTACCCATTTGTACAGCTGGGTGAACTGAGTGCAATGTGGATGAAGTGTCTTGCCCAGGGACACAACACAGAATGAGATCCAAGTCACAAATTTTTGGTGAAAATTCGTTAAATTAATTCTTCTATTACCTCAGTATTAATCATGAAATAAAATGTAAATAAAGCAAAATGATAATCCTATGTTAAATGTTATCTTCAAGCTTACATTATATGGTGTAATATATGATTATTGTTGCTCTGTCTTTGTTACTGTTGTATACTAGAGAGATGTATACAATATAGCAATTATTTGATTATGTGTATCCTTATCTAATGTACTTCTTGTTGTCAAGAGTCGTAAATCTGGGAACATTGACTGATACATTCAAACGTGTGTTGATATGACTGAAATGGACGGAGGGGATATGAACTCAGATAAGCTTTACGTAGTATTTTGGCAGTATCGAAGTGAATTAAAATTGAAACAAATTCTTAGTCACTTAAAGTCACGAAAAGCCTACCTGTTTTGTTATATAACATAACGCTAATTAATCTCCTATCATATGTACATTTAATACTAAAATTCTCCAAAAGAGAAGTTCTTAAAAGCAGACATTTATTAATATGAAAACAGAAACCCATTTCATTAATAGAGCACCTTCGTAATAAGTCAGCCCTTTACCTCTCAGTTTGTTATCTAATGGAACTGCTCAGCAGCTAAAGTATATAATCAGTGGATAAAGAGGTAAATTATATAATCAGTGGGTAAAGAGTTAAAGTATATAATCAGTGGATACAGAGGTAAAGTATATAATCAGTGGGTAAAGAGGTAAAGTATATATTAAGTGGGTAAAGAGGTAAAGTATATAATCAGTGGATACAGAGGTAAAGTATATAATCAGTGGATAAAGAGGTAAAGTATATAATCGGTGGATAAAGAGGTAAAGTATATAATCAGTGGATAAAGAGGTAAAGTATATAATCAGTGGGTAAAGAGGTAAAGTATATAATCAGTGGGTAAAGAGGTAAAGTATATAATCAGTGGATAAAGAGGTAAAGTATATAATCAGTGGATAAAGAGGTAAAGTATATAATCAGTAGATACAATCACTACCTATTCTCATCACATTAATCACCTCATTACCCCTAACCCTAACCCGTTTATCTACGTTTAGATAAAATCAAATGAGGCACAGTACATCCAGTAAATCTTCATTGTCATCATCACAACCCCTCAACCCTCAGATCAGAGCTGTTTTCGAGGAATGGGCACTATGAAGGTAAATTTTAGTGAGAAACCTCCCTTCTCTACGCATTTTAGAATTGTTCAAGACTGTAACATTCTCTCAAGCACATGATGCAGTGCGCTCTATGCCTACTGGGAGTTCTCCAGCTCATCTGCTCGGGGATGTCTCTTTCCTTCATGACAGAGTCGCAGGATAAAGCAGCAGACACCGTCAATGTCCAAGTGGTTCATTCTGTCCACACACGTCCACAGAGAAACTATGCACAATGCAACATCCAGACATTGTTCACTTGAGGTTTAACTTTCGAGACTCGGAGGTATTGCTGAACATGACCCAGAAGAGAACAGCAGTGAACAGCAGTGAAGCCTTGGCAAATTTAAGAACCTTCTATTCATATCTTGAGGACTCGATCCAGCTTCGATATGATACCGTCAACCTGCAAGATCCATCCATCTCCATCACCTGTTGGATCAAGTTCGTCGAGATCGCTCAGACACCAGAAGAATCGCCATGGTTTGAAATCGCCAGAAATGGCACTGATGTTGCTGAAATTGTAATTGCTGGTAATTTAATGATCGAATATATAATAAATGGGAGTGCCCCAGACTCAGCCGATCACTACATGTTTTTTTACAGGGTATGAACTTTCTTTTCTTGGAAACACGGGCATCATTGGGTTTGCTCTTTTTGAGTCACTGTGTAATGACTTACGTATATCTATCATGGAACATTTCACGAACGGTCGTACAGCCGTCGTGGCAGCTCACGAACTTGGTCACAGTCTAGGTTCCTTTCACGATGACGTACAAGATGGAATAAATTGCAGAGCGAGTGACGGATTTATAATGACCCCTTTTATTGGTTATCCGACCCTGGCCAACCCTTCCAGCCTGTGGTTTTTCTACCCTTGCACAATCGAACAGTTCAAAAGATTCCTTGCACAACCTACAGCAAGCTGTGCAAGAGAGACCACAATTACCGGAGGGATTTGTAATGGACAAAATGAAGGTCAAGTGTTTATTGCAGATGCTCAATGTGTTCGTCAGGTCGGAAATGGATCTGTGATGTGTAGGCGTGGCTATCCTAATGGTTTCTACGGCATATGTCAAGTATTGTTCTGTACTGGGACGAATGGAAATCAGACTCGATGTCCCGGTTTTCTCATTCCCGCAGAAAATACATCCTGTGGAAATGGTGAGTGGTGTGAGAGAGGGCAGTGTGTCCCTAACGCTGCTGCCCCTGCCCGTGTAGAGAACTGTCCCCAAGGAGACGAGGCTTGGGCCAACTGTAGACGGTCAGACTGTGACACTTTGTGAAAAATGGGAACAATCATTTAATGACTGTGAATTTGACTGGCACAATACTTTTAATTTCTATAGACATGACCTCAAAGATGTTAAACTTTTTGATTTTCAATACAGATTTTAAAAAAGTAATAAATACAAAAAAAGAACTGTTGAAAATGACTCTCATTGACAATGAGTTGTGTAGTTTTTGCAATGTTGTTTCTGAGAGAATTTGTCATATTTACTGGAACTGTTGCGAAACCATGAAGTTTTGGAGAGAACTTGAACTTTGGGTTAATAACTACTTCCCGCAGAAGATAAATTTCTCTAAATACTTGATTTTTTTCGTTACACTACATAAAAAAGTGTTAATGACCCAAATCATTATCTCTGCCAAAAAATATATCCACTTATGTAATATTAAAAAGATAATGCCAAAATTAGATCATTACAAAAAAACAATTAAAACAGATATGTATGGTTGAAAGATTTATTTTCATAAGAAATGATGAAACTGAAAAATTCCAAAATAAATGGTGGCCGTTCATCCCATTATATATTCAACAACCAACTATGATGCTGTACCTTATATATATTGCTTTGTCACTGTCACACCATGTTTTGATGTCAATATGCAAATATATATATTTATTATGTGAGAATAATTTTCCGGCAATCCGATTGGCCGAGAACCGGTCACGTGACGGTCGACAGAAAGTGATATTGACTTGACCTCCGTGACCCCGAGTCCGACCAAAAGTGATATTGACTTGAGTTACTAAAAATAGATTTCTAGACACCCGGATGAAGTCTTCCCCAAATTTCAGCCAATCAAATTGCATTGCTTGATGGAATCTCCGTTTCGCTTCACTTGCTAACGCTGATCAAGATGACCGATCGTAAACAGAGTCGTTTTGCAGATCTTTCGGAAACTGAGGAAAATCACATTTTAGAAAATGTGGATGCCAAAAACACTAAGAAGGCAACCTCAACTGCAATACGCGTTTTTAAAGAATACCTAAACCATAAAGGTAAATCTACAGATTTTGAAAACCTCGTCCCAGCAGAATTGGACGCAACGCTATCAAAGTTTTATTTAGAGGCAAGGACTGAGAAGGGTGAAAAATACAAAAAAGCCACACTTATGGCCTACAGACACGGGATTCAGAGGCACATTGAAAAGACCAGACCTGAAATTGATATCATTCGAGGTGCAGATTTCAAAACATCAAGTAAAACATTCAAAGCGATGGGAAAAGATTTGAAGCGGAGCGGACACGGAGAAATTAACCACCACCCCCCAATAGCGGATGCCGATCTCACCAAACTCTATGACTACGTTTGCAGTGATGATTGTCCAGTATTTCTTCAATACAAGGTAAATGAATTAATCCCAAAGATGATGTTTTAAATTTGTTATTTAAGATTTTAAATGCATGCATAACGCTTGATACGATTAGCCTCGTTTAATCACTTCATTAACGATACCTACTGTGATTCCTTAACGTTATTTTAACTTATTTATACATCAATTTTGTCTTTGTCGTTAAACCAATCTTTTTTAATATTCGATAAGGTGTTCCTGGATATCATGCTTCACTTCGGAAGGAGGGGGAGGGAGAATTTGGCCGCTTTGAAGGTGACTGACCTCGCGATTACTACGGACGCTGACGGGGACATGTATGTTTACATGTGTCGAGACGAACAGACAAAAAACCACCAAGATGACGGGGACCGTGCTCGGGGCAGAATGTATGAGAAGAAAGGTACTATATGTTAAACAAATATGATATATATAAAAGTTTTATGTATCACACAATATAAACTTCGGTAACATGAAAAGGATACAAACCATTACATAACGCTGAGCGGCTCGGCAACCGTAACGCCATTATCCATACAAAGAAAGGGACGTCACTCTAACTCATTCCTTTGCTTTAGGAAATGCCAGATATTAAACGTATGGTTTCAATGTTCCAATCCAGATGATTTTATTTATTTTTTCTAAACAAATTATGCCTTTCTTTTGCAGAAAATCCAAGATGCCCAGTACGGTCATTTGTAAAGTACATTAGACAACTGAACGAAAATTGTCCCAAACTGTTTCAACAGCCAAACTTTAAGATTGAAAACAATCAATCCTATTATCCGGTACCCCTTGGCCACAATCGTCTCGGTTCAATGATGCCCAGTCTCAGTATAAAAGCAGGACTGTCAGTGAAGTATACAAATCATTCACTTAGAGCCACTACAGTGCACGTATTGGACGCCGCCCAGGTCCCCTCCCGCCATATCATGACTGTGACGGGCCACAAGTCCGAATCGAGCCTGAAAACCTACACTGGCTACACTGATGAGAAAGCAAAGAAGAAAATGTCAGCAACCATTGCCGAGAAAACATGCGACGCCGCCTTACCCACAAACGACCCTAATCTCACTAACTTTCTTAATGACGTTGATTTTGATCGTCTTTTAGAAACTATAGATGTTCATGAAACTAGTGACGTGCCTGCCCCTCGTCCAGGTAATGTACAGGTGCAGAGCAATATGGTACACAACTGCATGACACGAATGCCTGGACCTGTTTTGCATGGCTGCAATGTTACAATTAATTACAATTTTTATCAACATCAGTAAGACCTGCTTTGAATAAGCTTTTCTGATAATCGAATATAGTGTTTGATTTTTGCTGACGTCAAACCCTTGTTCATGACGTCATACTACTGTTTGCATGACGTCATTTGTTTGAAGTGCAAATACAACTACATTTTCAACCTTATGACTGTGTTGTTTTTATCTTTGTCTCGTCAATCACATAATAAAACAATTATTGACTGGTGAATTCGGTCAATACGTGTTTTTATGGACCTGCTAAAAGCAATATTGACCTCGGACTTCGTCCTCGGTCAATATTGCTTTTAGCAGGTCCATAAAAACACGTATTCGTCCTCGGTCAATATTGCTTTTAGCAGGTCCATAAAAACACGTATTGACCTCATCACCAGTCAATAATTGTATATTATTATATTATCAAAGATTTGTAGCATTTTGATTGGTCTAAAGATGGTCACATGACAGTCCATAGAAAGCGATATTGACTTGAGAACAATCGCAAAAGTCAATCAACTTTGATATTGACCCATTGTTGACGTAATGCCTATGTGACGTCACGTCACGTCAACAATCGCTTAGCAACGTTACGTCACCTTTAATGTCGGCGTCTCTTACCGTGAAGATGAATCGCTTTGCCGACGTTAATGTTGAAGAACAAAAAGAAATTTTGGACAATATCGATGCCAAAAACACAAAGAAAGCAACTGCTACAGCTGTAAAAGTATTTAGAGATTACCTACGTCAGAAGGGGAAAGATGTTGATTTTGAGGGCTATTGCGCGGAGGATCTGGACGCTACCTTGTCGAAATTTTACCTGGAGGCGAGAAGTGAGAAAGGCGAACACTACAAAAAAGTTACTTTGATGTCTTACCGCTATGGTATTCAGAGACATTTAGAAACAACTAGAAAAGATATCGACATTATTAGAGGATCAGAATTCAAGAATTCCATTAAGTCCTTTAAAGCAATGGGGAAAGAACTGAAACGTATCGGCCGTGCTGCCATTGACCACTACCCTCCGATTGCTGACGCTGACATGGCTAAGCTGTATGACTATGTATGCAGTTCTGACAGTTCACAGTTCCTCCAGTACAAGGTAAGTTTGTATAAATCAAATCATGATAACTTATATCCTAATATAGAACAAGAAACATGTCTTCAGTACGATAAAGCGTTAATACTCTCGCTGTAATTAGGATAACCAGTTCGAAAGAGCTACCGCATGTTATTGTAAGAAAAGCTTGTTTACTCGTTCCAAATAAATGTCAATTTCATTATTAACAGGTATTTATCGACTTGATGCTACACTTTGGACGCCGGGGTAGAGAGAATCTAGCTGCAATGAAGATCACTGACCTGGCTGTGACAACTGATGCTGACGGTGATATGTATGTCTACCTGAGCAAAGACGAACAGACAAAAAATCATCAAGATGACAGCGACCGTGCTCAGGGAAGGATGTACGAGAGAAAAGGTGCGTTTAAGCATTATTATCGATTAATGCCATTAATTAAAGCCATATTACATACCATTAATCCAGTCCTAAGGATACTGCAGCAGTACGTTCATCAAAACAGTGATGACACATAACGCTTGTTTACACGCCATGAATATAAAGGGAAGTAACTCTAAATGCCTGGGCCGAAGGTCAGTTTACCAAATTGCAATAAACTCAATGTTCGAGTCCCTGTTTTTTTCCAGTACAAAGTATTTTTAACTACTTTATTTTTTCAGATGATCCGAGATGTCCTGTTAGGTCATACGTGAAGTATGTTCGACGTTTGGACAAGGAAAGCATGAAGTTGTTCCAACAACCAGCTTCTCAAGAGAAGGATGGCATGAACTACATCGGCGTCCCTCTTGGACACAATCGACTGGGATCGATGATGGCCTCACTCAGTGTCAAGGCGGGTCTTTCTGTAAGATACACTAATCATTCTCTCCGGGCTACAACTGTTCATGTTCTAGACACTGCCCAAATTCCTTCGAGACACATCATGACTGTGACTGGTCATAAAGCCGAGTCCAGTCTAAAGACCTACACTGGATACACTAATGAAACTACAAAGAAACTGATGTCCAAAACAATTAGCAACAAGACCTGCAAGAGTGTAAGTGTCAAAACTGCTGCGACTCCGTATGATGACAGTGATCTCAATGACTTCCTAAATGACACAGACTTTGATATGATTCTGCAAAATGTTCCAGTAAATGGACCTAATGCACAATTTCAAAGCTACCCGCTTTCAAACCAGAACTCTTTTTTTCAAATGCCGACACCAGTTCTTTACAATTGCAATGTGACCTTTAACTATAACATTCAGAACCCCCAGTAAAGTACCCATGTACAATGATGTTTTGCTCTTGAATATTTCAAGAAAGTTGTTGAAAGAAGTGCTTGTTCAATAAAGATATCTTAATTTCTCATTTTCTGGTTATTTTTTTATCCAAACATTCGGGTTTTTATTCCCTCAGGTAAGTGAGTGATTTGTGACTGTTCTTTTAACGATTTCTTTTTAAAATATAATAAAACAATTATAGACTTCTGTAGAGGTCAATATCGTTTTTCATTGACCTGAGTAAAACAATATTGACCTCTACAGAAGTCTATAATTGTATAATATATATATATATATATAATGAAAAGATAAAAAATGACACGAAGCCAATCAAAACTCCAACATGTTTCAATGGTATCATCAGGGAGTCTGACAAAATACAGTTATGACGTTATGATGTCACAATGAATTTGACATAACAATGGTATGACGTCACAATCAGGCAAGCGGTAAGATTGACACAATAAGAATTTGATAGAATAAAAGATGCTACTATTAAGCATTAAGTTGTGGTTTTAACATTTTTATGAAATAGTCTTCTTTTAATTCTCGCATTATTCTATTATTTGTGTCCATTTTGTAAAATGGAAAGATCTTGAATTTAATGTCCTTGTCTTTTGCACATGTATCCAAGTGAGCACTCAGTGGTATACAGCGTGTCTCAGGACTTATTTGCTGTTTATGAACACGGACCCTGTCTCTCAGGCACTCAGTCTGTCCTATATATTCCTATATATATATATATATATATTTATATATATATATATAACCATGAACAGCCAGCTGTTTCGGTCTTTCGGACCTCGTCAGCATGGTGTGTGTGGAACATGGTTGAACTTTCAGCAATATATATATATATATATATGGTTGTGTAAGCATCTGGGAACAACCCCCCCCCCCCCCCCCCCCCCCCCCCCAAAAAACCACTTCTAAGAATGTTAGTTACTCGGATCCTTATTCTCACGTTCATGACAATAACTATAATCGCAATTATTTATTTAAGTCTTGATAAATTTATTTCATGTATGTTTGATCTTCAACACTTATACATTTAACTATATAGTTAAAAGTTATTTTTACGACGTAATAGTTAGTGAATAATCTAAAAACCGATAACCAAATAGGCCTATGTATTATTCAAGTATCACATATTTAATTATATGAACTTGAGAATATGTGAATTTTGGAAAGTGCATTTTTGTCCTTTAAAATTTCAAGGGGAAATGCTTTCAGATATGTGTATTTCAGAGACAAGACGTGAGACCATCAAAACTGTACAAGAAAATATATTACACTAAATGAACGTTCAGGATAGTGAAATAACTATAATTTTATCTTCAGTTAATAACTTTTTGTAAATAATAGCGATGTTCACCTCAAAGATCGAATGTAGCTCCTTTGTGTATGTGATCCGCCTCGAGGCTTTTAAATCTTGCTTGTTCATGTTTTGCCTCTTCAGATACAGCATAAAGGAATAAATTACAATAATAGAGGGGTTGCTACATAAATGGTAGAAGAGCAGATTTTTTCCAAGATAATATGACATTTTGTCAACAAAAGGTTAATAATGAAATATAGTAGGCACTTATTTACCAATGGAAATGAATCTTTAGAGCTACCTCATTTAAAAGAAACCTGTCATAGAACGGTGATTTCTGTCCGTACATTTTCATTCTATGAATGGTGTTAATTGTATATCATCAATACTTGTCATAATCAAAATGTGTACAATCAAAATATTCTAAGAATAACTAGTTTTTCATTGTGTGTCTACATCGCAGTCAATAGGGGGCTAGAAGCACACTGTCGGCGACTGCACCTTGAAAATAGATATATTTTGGAACATGGGACACTGGAGAGTCATTTTTTAAATCCTATTTCGACACTATGTTGAAATAATGATGTGATACAATTATTTATATTTCCTCTCAGTGTTTATTTTAAGACGTGTTCATGGAAACAGAAACAGAATATATATATATTAGGAAAGTGTGATTGAGAAATTAAATTTGGTGTTTGATAATATTTTAGAAGCTACAATAATTTCATGAATAATTCAACACTGTAACTGTTGTCAGCCAATGTCTAAATTTCTGAACAAATGTGTTACATCTTTTGAAGGAATATTAGTTTCTAAATGGCAGACATAAATTTGACTTAAACATAGTTTACACACCGATCTTAGTTGCTTTCGACTACCCTTCTAGGGAAAAGTAATATTTTCTAATTTTCAGTTGGTTCCAATTTGTAATGTTTTTATACCTAATGGTAAACTAACATACACATGTTTATCGAGTGTCACTGTACATAGCTTAACTACATTTAAAAATAAAGTTTAAATATACTCTAAGTCATATACACAGTTCAAAATATATTTAGAGATGACACAGACAACCACCCTATCTCCTTGTCTAACTATGTGAGAGCCTCTTATTAACAACACGCGTACGGAGAAGATAACAGAACGTATGTCAAATACACGCGCTGAATTATCACAAGATATTCCATTTCAACCTAAAGGTGGTCTAGGTTATTTTGAATGGTAACTAAGTCAACCTTATCCTACTCATTCTCTGTGCTATTGGACAGTTAGCGGGTTGTAAATGTCTATCTACATGGTTGTATTGTTACCTCTGCGTGCAGATCGTATAGTTAGCAGTATACGAAGCTCTTATGAGCTTATAAAGAGATACTGTCAAGTGTATCTTGTTCTATCGACGTTACTGTTTGGCTAAGTGGAGGGGCGGTGGCTTCACTTGTCCGCAAAGTACTCTACCTGCAATCATAACAAAACAACTTTATACACATGTCGTAATCGCTTAACAGTTGTCATTTTCTGCCATTTCCACATTTAGCATCAGACACATTGCAAATCTAATAAATTCAGATCGACAGTTCCGTATTTGTTAACATTGTGGTCTGATAAAACTGTTTATTTAAATCTATTTAGATCTGGCACAATTAATAGTCTCTTTTATTCTCTTACTCTGAAAAAACATTACTGATCATGCTAACTTCTGATGATAATTTATACCAACAGTATAATAATAATTTTCAAATTTAACCTTTATTTTACTTTCTTTAAAGTTTAATAGTAGTACAATAACACATAAATGCCCTTATGTAAAAACGGAAGTTAACAAGTGTATCTCTGAGTCAACCAAACATGTAATTGTCAACTAATTCTGATGGTCCTAAGCATTGTCACGTTAACATTCGCAATTTCTTATTTACGTGACACGTGAATAGTTCTGATAACTAAAATCTAGACTTTGTAAACAAGGTACTTTTAGCCAGTTTCAAGTATATGTTCTGACAATCATAGCTTCCAAACTAAGATTCAAAATTGGTTCGGCCATTCCCAATTCTGAACCTATATCACTGGTGATAATTGACAGTTCTGAATAAGCGCACCTGTGTTTCATGGCATAAAACAACGTCGCCATGGTAACAATAGGAGTCGACCAGGACAAACTCTTATGAAAGAAATTAACCGAACTAATAACCAAGGGTCTACTTATGAATGCACAAAATTAATTATGTCTTTCTGTTCACGAGTGCTTGTTTATTAATTTGTTGCAAAGCTAGTAACAAATTAACAACGAGGTCAGTGGTGATCATCAGAGCTGTTCTAGTTTAAACGGAAGTGGGTTTGTTCTATAACAAAGGGAAACGTTTTGAAATTGCCAATTGTCATAAATGTTAAAATCCAAAAAAACCCTAAACATTATGATTATGATATTATTTCTACCATAGAGTTTGCCTCGTTGATCAGAGTTTTATAGAATTTCATGCGGTTTGGAATCTCTAATTTTTGGTGTTTGACTTGGTTTAAACATATTTTACACTATGAATAAAATGATGCCGATTAGTTTAGATAAGCATTTGGCTGAAAAACTTCACAATCTTACTCTTCCGTAACACAAGAGATCAGGGTGATTTGGAGGCAATAATATATAAAGTGATTACTTATCATTGAACAGAGGGGATCAGTAAAATCATTTGTAGCAAATATACGTACATATACACTAAGTCATTTCAAATTGAAATTAAAGCGTATAAACTTCACTTGAAATGTGTAAAATGTAAAATCATTATTAACATATCATGAGATAGCCAGGAAAGTGGTGCACGACTTCAAATTTGACACTTACGGACAATTCAGGTTATATTTTCATATGTTCGATTTCCTTAATATGTAAAACTTTAACACACAATAGATGGATATCAGATTGAAAATGTTTGAATATATATCAAAGAAAAGACTTAAATATGATGTGTGTGTGTTACAAATAATGTATAAACTAATGAGAAAATAGCTTTAGTTGAAGATATTCAAGTTCCTCGCCTCATCATTTTCTTTATTTTGATTTTTGTAAATTCAGTCCTGGTCATAAAACCATTTGTACTAAATAAAGGCTTGTTCTTTTTATTTAACAGTGATCAATGTTTAGAATAGGTATTTGAAGCAGTGTGATCCAGTTTTATCATAATGTCATGAACTTCCGAACGTTTGATATCCTATGGTACATTAATAGTAACTCTACAGTCGTCTACAATTGCGTGATAAAGAGTGTCATATCTTTGATATTCATCAACTAACTGTAACTGTCTTCTTGAGCCAGAAGTACGTATGTACTGTGTGTAGGGTATTACCACGGTTCACTTCTTTGTCCCTGCATATTCGGGTAGCAGTATTTCACTTATCAGCGCTCTGCCATGGGGTATACACGATATTGGTACCCTCTTGTTCTCACTGTCACTGCACTTCTATGTCAGGTTTCAGGTGAGTGTTCTATTTAATTTGATTAATTAATTGTAGAAAAACTGAACCTGTCAGTACCTTATAAACAGAAAAAATATATATGATATATGAACATTTTGAATAAATTATTATAAACAAATTTCCCGAATGCCCATTAAACATTTTATGAACTATGAATGAATTAGGAACAAGTTATCCAATAAAAAAAAGGATATATTTCCATTTTGAAACAATGTTTATCAACAAATTTCATATATGGCCTTTGGTTAATTAATTATTTTGATACTGAACATTATCCCTAGCTTATTCTTTTACAGTATCTTATCGGTACATTGTGTAATGTAAATGTCATAATCGATGAAACAGTGTTGTTCTGCGGTTGTTATGATTTCCTTTTAGTTTGAATCGATTCAATGTATGGTTGATTAACATACAAAGTAGAACCAAGTTACGTTTATTTTTCAGTATGGTTACTAAAATATTCCTACAAATTCACGAATCATTAGATATAAACATGCTAATTTACCGTTTCCCAATCTTCTTTTTTATGGAATAAGAGCTCAACATGAGCTTTTAAAAGTATAGATGAATTGATAAAATATTTCCTACAAATTACTGAAACAACGAAGATTTACAAGACACATGTTTCTTATACAATAGTTATAAATTCGTTTTATGTTCGGGTTGACAGGTAAATTGGCCACTTTGGCCATGCGTCCAGGTCAGACACTGGACTGTACACAGATGAATACAGAAATTGGGATGACCCTGACAACGGACACAGGAGAAACAGTTGATCTGACACTCAAGAAGAACGAATATGTAAGCCCGAACACTCCCCTGTATACCAGCCGGGGCGGTGGGGTACAGAAGGAAACACTTATGAAGATATCGGTAAGTATTTAAAGGAAATACATTAGTATGATGATCTACCTTTGAAAAATAACATATAGAAAATTAAGACTAAGTGACTTAAGGAATTCTGTGAAATAAATTATATTTGTCTGATAAATTCAACGGATGTAACTGAACAGATTCATTGTTTGTAATATTTTTAAACTACCAATTTGGCATCTAACAATGACACGTTAACGTTAACATTTCCAATTTCAGACAAATAATACTAAAAGTAGTCGCTTTATGATGGGATAAATCCATGTGGCCATTACGCGTTTAATATGAGGATCATACATGTATGTCGCCAAAAGATCGGCTGACGTTACCGTATCTAGCTAGACTCAATATAGAAGAGTAACGAGTATCATTGAGGCTAGGTTTACTTGGACTTGATTATAAACAGGTGAACCATGAAGATGAAGATTAATCAATCATTAAGCATAACTATGTGTATTTGATATGAATTGCTAAGCACAAATTATTTAATTTACAGAACGTTGCATATTACCTCGACATCAAGAGTAAAGCTGCTATGGAGGTGACGTGTTGGAGTCCTCATGGACTTGAAGCTTTTGTACTGATTGTAAGTATTGATTCTTATACCAACCATTTTCATATGATTATTTTTCTCCTTTTTCTGCAATGGACATGTTAACAGATGAGTCACTCTTATTTTGGATTTTGGAATATGTTTTGTCTCCGGGTTTCAGTAACACATGGTTCAACATATACCCTTTTAAATGTTATTGCACATAGCCAGAGCATAACATTTTTCAATTTTGGATTTCGGGTTGGATAATGAGACCGTTTCCTTCCTTAAAATATTAAACAAAAAACTAAACTAATCTCCAAAAGAAACGATACCAAGTTTTCAACGTCCTCCGAAACAAAACTCTATTACCTGACAGAGTCGAATTTAAGTGTGCCTAACAGGCATATGTCTTGTTAAGAAGTATGCACATTTTCATTATTATTTTGTGTCTCTTCAAACGCACATGGGGTGCATAAATCGAAATTTCAAGTTGTTTTATGCACAGAACTTTTGTCATTTCACTATAAAATTGATAAAGTATTGAATTTAGGTAAGAATACAATCTTGTTGATACAATGCACTTTATTTGACATAAATTCGTTGACGCGTCAGTGCACTAGAACGTTTAAAACAAATGAAAGTGTCCAATTTCTCCCTGCTATCTCGCCTTGTTAAGGATATCCCAGATCGATGATTTTTTAAATACATGTTTCTCGCAAATATGAAGTGATAATGTTTCAAAATTTTGCATAGAAGTTAGTTGACTACTGAAGAAATGATAAAACTATGTTTTAGTCTTATCAATGGATTGGATTGCAATGGATTGAATTATTGTGCGATGTGTATGATATCGTTTCTTTTGGACACTAGTTTATTAATTAAGGGATAAATTTTCGTTGAAAATAATAATAGATAAACGCCATAGTGCTTTTTAATTTCCCCGTATGTACAAAAGACCACTTTCTGAATAAATTCCAGAGACAACAGATTTTGATTTATCTTAGTTTTTAAGACTTAAAAGCCTACAGAAATTGCAAACATATATAATATCGTAGGTATCGAACATTAGCTAAGCTTTGATATCACGCTTGTATTTGCGGTAACTTCGAGAGTTTAGAAACCATATCAAATCAATATAATTAGAATCAAATCAAACCATCGATCGTTGCGTACTTTTTTCATAAAGGTACGATTCAATATGTAGATTTGATCTGATTTCCATTAGATTTATATTTAGTGTGTTCGGTAGGTAAGGCGAAAACTGTGAGTTTTGGGTACATGGCAATCTATCTATTTTGTCGTTCATTTCAATTTAGTAAATACATTGCTATAATTATTGGATTGATGTAATGGATTTCTTGAAACATCACACATGTTTAAGATACGAGATAGTATAAGAACATATTTACGTTAAGAACATTCACGACGATAACCAGAGAAAGACAGAATGATTGATCCACGGCAGACATGTTATGGGTGACTAGATAACAGACCAAATTTCATTTCTTTGAGGTGTTTGCCTCCGTTTATCCTTCAACAGTGATTTATGTTCTATTCTATACAACTCCAAATACCATTGTGTTAGCATAATGGAATAACAAAGCTTCTTGGTCTTCAATTTACTTTTACTTATCCGTTATTGATGACATTTAAACACCTTTCCAATATATCTTGTTGCATGTAACCATGAAGGGGGAAGTTTCGACTTTCTTTGGGAAATAAAATTAATTCCACTATACATAGGGAAGGAGAAATATAACATTTCAAATTACACCCCTTGGGCGGTTATATCCCTTCTTTTTTCAATTGGTTTTAACTCATAACTACCTTCTTATAGGGAAGTTATTGCCTTTATTTTTGTTGATTGTTATATGCCGTGAGGTTGGTTATCTCTTAGAAACCTATCGGGGATTTCGTCTATTGTTTTGGAGGTCTCTTGTATTCCCGTAATAACCTCTAAGGAGGGTTTACATTGGGAAGTCAGGGCATTATATTCACATGTAACACCTACTCGGGGGTTGGAAGGTTTTTATATTCATATGTAACACCTACTCGGAGGTTGGAAGGTTTTTATATTTCAAAGTCAAAGGGTTTTATATTCCTACGTGTAACCTAACCCCTAAGTCCACATTATCTTGAAAAAACTTACAATGCTTCCGATGTGCGGGATTCGAACCCTCAACCCTCTGAACCGTAAGCTAGCACTATAACCACTACTCTAACGGGCCAGTTAGAAGTGAAGGTTATGTTAAACAATCTATTGATTGAAGATCAGATTTCGGTAAAAAAATCGGCCCTAAAGCATTAGGAAATCCAATTGCACTTTAATTCCAATTTTAAATGCATACAAACATTCAAAATGAATATTAACAGTGTTACACCTTTTCATTTGTGATAAATTTAAAGGATCCAAATACGGTGTCAACCACGTGATTGTCATTTGTAAAACCTTACACCTCGATGAATGCTTTGCACGTGCATCATGTGCTATGTCAATATCAAAAAGTCGTCTGAACACAATGCTTTTTTTGAAGGAAATTCATTTTAATCTTTTATATTCAGAATTGAAGCGACAGTATAAAGTAATGTAATCCAATAATAAACATGAATCCTTGATATTTGTTGTTTTTTTCTCAATTTTTATGATCAGTCTGAAAATATGATTACAAATACTACAATATGGACAAATGATTACGGGTTGTTAATAACGGCATCTAAGTTAGTTAAAACACTCGAACTCGGTTATGCTTGGGTTTTCAAAACCTTCGGAAAGAAAGCCTCGCGGGAAGTAAGACCTCAAGCTTCGCTTTCGGTCTTACTTTCCGCTCAGCTTTCTTTCCTCAGGTTTTGAAATCCCAAGCATAACCTCGTTCTCGTGTTTTAACCCTAACATAACCACCTTGGTCGGTTATAAGATTTTACACCCCTTGGGCGGTTATATCCCTTCTTTTTTCAATTGGTTTTAACTCATAACTACCTTCTTATAGGTGTTTACCCCTTACACCCCTTGGGAAGTTATTGCCTTTAGTTTAGTTGCCGTGAGCTCCATCCGCGTAGGTTGGTTATCTCATAACCACCTTGGTCGGTTATAAGATTGTAAACAATTGCAAACAATTGGACTTGTAAAATTTCGATTTTTAATCAAATAAGAAAGTTAAGATTTAGTGGGATTCGAACCAGGGACCTCTATGTTGTCAAGCAGCGCTCGTACCTGTTGAGCTACCGTGGATCCATGCCAGTTGATGTAAATTAATGTGTGTCATGTTTGATTTTTTATTTTCCCCTATAAATATATATTTATATTGCAATGAACTAGTTTTTAATGTAAGGAATCAAGTTTTTAGTTCTAAAACCCTTAGCAGGGGGTATTGTAAGTAGTCTAAAATAGTATTCTCATCAAGACATATCAAACCCGCAAAATGGATCACTAAAACGTTTTTCAATTATTTGTATGTAAACCAATTTAGTTGAAACACCGAAATAAAATAGTTTTTATTGTAAGAAATCAAGCGTTTATTTCTAAAACACTAATATGGGGGTAATTTAAATATTTTTTCTTATCAAGAAATGATAAACCCGCGAATGATCAGTAAAACGTTTTTAAATTAATTGTTTACAAACAGATTAAGTTGAAACTATTGCAGGAGTCTTCCGCGGGAGTGTAAGTCAAATAATGACCCGTTTGCCTCGGGTTATGGAAATAACCTCTGCTCGGGCTACGCCCTCGCGAGGTTATTTTCCATAACCCCTCGGTACCGGGTCATTATTTACTACGTAAACAATTTCAAACAATTGGACTTGTAAAATTTGGATTTTTAATCAAACAAGAAAGTTAAGATTTATGAACAACGAAAGTGGGATTCGAACCAGGGACCTCTATGTTGTCAAGCAGCGCTCGTACCTGTTGAGCTACCGTGGATCCATGCCAGTTGATGTAATTTTGTGTGTGTCATTTTTGTTTTTTATTTCCCCTAAAAATATATATAAATATTGCAATAAAATAGTTTTTAATGTAAGGAATCAAGTTTTTAGTTCTAAAACATTTAGCAGGGGGTATTGTAAGTAGTCTAAAATAGTATTCTTACCAAGACCCGCAAAATAGATCACTAAACCGTTTTTCAATTATTTGTATATAAACCAATCTAGTTAAAACACCGTAATAAGATAGTTGTTATTGTATGAAATAAAGAGTTTATTTCTAAAACCCTAATATGGGGGTAATTTAAGTATTTTTTCTTATCAAGAAATGATAAACCCGCGAATGATATCAGTAAAACGTTTTTAAATTAATTGTTTATAAACAAATTAAGTTGAAACTATTGCAGGAGTCTTCCGCGGGAGTGTAAGTCAAATAATGACCCGTTTGCCTCGGGTTATGGAAATAATCTCTGCTCGGGCTACGCCCTCGCGAGGTTATTTTCCATAACCCCTCGGTACCGGGTCATTATTTACTACATATTCGATTGAAGAAAATGTAAGTAGGTCCAGAATAATTCAATCTTGCAAACCTAACTCATATGATTTAAAAAAAATTAATAAGTACCATGTCATGGGAAACCACATTCCTGTCAGTCGCTGATGTCTGTCCGACTTTCGTCCGTTTGTATGTCGCGAAAATGGTATAAACGTCTCATACAAATTGTAATCATTCTATCAGAAACTTTACAAGCACTTTAGCTTGACATATTAAGTTGTTTGCATGTGGAAGTTTTGGTATTATGCAATGAATATTTTCTAGAGCGTTTACAGGGGCAGTGGCACGTTTTAAAGGGGCAGTAGCACGTTTTATATTTTATATTTGCAATATTTTATGATAATTGTAAGTTAATGCTAAATGTATTATTTTGACAGTGTCAAAAATCTCATTACACAAGCCATCCATGGTCAGAGGACAAAGTATGGAGATTCACATTATGTCCATTGGCGGCCATTTTGTATGAACACCTTTAAAACATTTTGTGTAAGAAAACGGAATTGCATGGCTAAACTTTATGTTAAATATTTGAATTATTACTGCTTTATTTAGTTTAAATACATTGACTTTCAATTGGAACCAATAATTTTAATTTTCCTGACATCACCTTACAGTTGTATATTCCCCCTAAAAACGTGCTACTGCCCCTTTAAGGGGGAATATATGCTAAAGTCATAAATATGAAAATATATGCTTCAAATTGAAAAACAATGTACATGTGTTTAATCTATATTATGAAAGTTCACTGCGACAGCCATGTGATTCCTTTCTCTTACACAAAATGAATTAAAGGTGTTCACACAAAATTGACTACCGTTGGACTTTATGTGAATCATTATAATTTGTTCTCTGACTATGGATGATTGGTTTGTGAAATGAGATTTTTGACACTAATATATACAATTAAATATATAATCATGCATTTAGTATTAACATATAATTATCAGTAAACTATTTAAAATATCAAATTTTCAAAAAACGTGCCACTTCCCCTTTAAGGTTCAAATCTCACAGTACCTTTGCTGCGAAATCACCTCTTCCTACCTACTGTTCGTTATAATGCTTGTGAACATTGATGAACATATCATGGCTCCATTTGAAGTTATTCCAGGATAATGTCCATTGAATTTAGAACTCTCTGTCTGTTATTGTAGAATGAAGCCGAAATGATAACAATGGCTCAGTGCATTCATATTGGTGTTAAAAATGTACTGACATATTCATTTCCCTGTAAATGTTGTTTAAGAAGATACCCAGAACACGATAATACATAATAGATTTTGAAAGAATTGTCTAGCCATCTCTTGATAGGTAACCGACATGTTTAATGACTTCCTTTTTAATGTAGTTAAGACGTTATCTAACATATGATCATAAATAAAAGGTTTCAGAAAGTAGCCCAGATATTTCCGAATATCTGAAATGTCTGACGCCTTATGATAGGCAACGGATTTCCAGATTGGTAAAGTGCTTCTTTTCCCACTGTTACTAAAGAGGATGTCCAAAACATGACCATACATATAAATTTGTCTAACAGCCGGATAATAAATAACCGAAATATATATCATGATTTCCCTGTAACTGATATCTATGAAGTTACCTAGAAGACGATCATACATAATACACCATTTTAAAATATCTCGCCGCCTTAAGATAAGTAACCGACATGTTTTCAAATAATAAGAGTCCTTGCAACTGTTACAAAGTCGGTTATCCAAAACACGATCATACACACATATTGATTTATGATAAACCTACATGTATTAACAACATAGGTATATTCTAATTCCTTCTATGTCAGTGACCAGCCCCTGCTATCTACCTGGGTATCACCTGTCGTGACACTGAGCGAGTATATGTAGTATACTATCATGTTTCCCTATCAACATTCGATCACTGGTGCTATTTGTCTGATCGTAGTTACCTTGAAGAGACCAAATTCTACCTGATAGTAATTTAGCAAGTCTAACACCAGACTTTCACGGTATTTATAATATTTCGAAATCATAATATTTTGAAGGGGTAGTCAAAAATCATTGGAAAATGTCTATGAGTTCCTCTCTTCAATACAATCGTCGTTTTCGGGAATTATTAATCCCGAGATTGAATACTAGTTTATAGTAAAAGGTTATCAATTACGTTTGCCGCATAGACTGACGTCATCTGCATTAAAGACCTGTAACTGTAACTGTAACTGTAACATCTTTAGTGACAAGTGATACGTGATTAGTGACATGTTTATGATTTAACTTTGCAACTTGGTACAGAGTTCATATTAATGAAAACATAAAACATCCGTCATCTTCAGTATCATTGAACTCAATGATGATTTTCCAGAAAGGAACCACACTGCTGGGTAACGAACCATTTGTAATCGAACCAACTGAAGACGACATACTTGGTGCCATGCCAGGTGCCAACATCAAGTACACCCTCAGAAAACCAGTACTTCCTGATTTTGGATTTGATGCCAAAGATCCAGGTGGGAATTCGACTGTGGTCTATTAATTCTATCAGGTTTATTAAAGTTTTCTATGGAAAGGGTATGTGTGTGTTTTTGTGCTCGTGCGGACTGCTATAACCTATAGTGTACTGAAATGATAAGGTACTATTTGTTTCTTTGCCACTGCTACCTCGAAAGGAATACATGGACACGTCGAAGTTTTTGGGAGTGGTCGTAAGGGGGAGTAAATTGTGTCACCAAGCATTAACGAATCCTCAAAATGAAGATATGGCGAATCCATGTAATTAGAGAATACCAAACGATATTAAATTAAATACTTACATGTACTTCATCAAACGAGTTGATTATAAAGTATAACAAAATCGAAAACGAGTTTGATACTAAAATTATTCATGAGTTAAACAAAGTAAATGATTTCATTACGGTATTACTTTTTTCACTTTTTTTATCAATTATATATCTTTGGGCGACCGAATGTAATGTTGATACGAGAATATTCTATGATGTAAGGCAAATGCAATAGGTCACTAGGATATTTGAGCATATTTATGTAAACTTGATCAATAGGTTAGGGATATTTTAATCTTTATAATTACAATTTTATCTGGAATTATTGAACATTTCAAATTTTCTAAATATTCCTAATTCTTTTAGTCCAGTATGTTTACTAAATTTGCCTACAAGAACTTAATGTGTGTTAGGTGAGTTCGTGATGTGTGTATAATGGTGTGGACATTTGCAAAATAATCCACCTGTCTCTGAAAAATCGCTGGGTTATGACAGTTAGAAACCAGTAACTAAGTGAGTAGTTACAGACCCATGCAGGCACAAAGACGTGCATTATTATTTCCTCATAGATTTCAAATCGAGAATTGAAACCCGAGCCAAATATGAACCCGACCGGTTGAGTTAACGGGTCTTTATACTCAACACAAAAAATGTAAGGGCCAACATGCTATTCATTTTCAATGTTAACTACTGATCATTATATAAACCAAACATATATCGATAATGAATACAATGTAGTTTTAAGTTATTTACTTTTGTATATGATATTTGGAAGGTACATGTAGTGCGCAAAATTGTTTTCATGAGATTGATCTTAACTGGAAATACCTTCTGTTCAGAACCTGAAGAAAATACAGAAGATCAAGAAACTACTAAACCTGAAGAAACTACAAATGCTCCAGAAACTACAAACCCCGCAGAAACCACAGAATCTCCAGAAACCACAAAACCGCCAGAGCTGCCCGATGGAGCTGTCCCCGAGAACAAGAGACACAGACGAGACAGTCATTCTATACAGTCCTACAATGTGGATATACTCGCTGTCATCGACTATCTAATTTACAACGAGTAGGTGCAAATATTCTAAAGTTGCAATGCTTTGTATATTTGTTGTCGTATTATTCTTTTATATATATCATCAATATTGGTACTCTTTCTGCTATCATCGTAAACTCCATTGTTAGTTGAATTTGATAAAACCATTTTGGACAGAAATTTTGCAATTCCATTTTTATTTATTCATACAACTCTATTGCAGATATTTCGTGGCCAGTACCATGTCCACAGATGAACAAAAACGCGAGGATGCTTTGAAGAAAATAAGAACATATTTTGCTCATATCATCAATGGAGTAAGTATATATTTGACACAAACGCTGAACCAAGTGGCTGATTAAACCTGCTACAAAATGTTAACCAAATAATATTGAGCAAGGGTTGTTCATGATATTTCAGTAGGACTCGTGTCACCTGTAATATGCAATTGAACAGAGCACGCCATTTAGAAAAATATATGTTTCCTTAATCTTTCGTTCAATACGGATGACTTAACCATAATCATTCTGTTTACAATCGTTGACGAGCTAATGAGTGTCGCAGGAGTGGTTCTATCGCCACATGCTATGTTTATGTAAGCTTAAGTGATTTAAAAGTCATATCAATGGCAAGGTAATATGCCTGAGACACATCTTGATGCCCTCTAACACTATTATGTTTTTATTTTTAAAAAGTTCATTAATTTGAAGGAAAGAAATTTAGATGAATGTACAATGTTTTACCGACAGTAATCATTACGTGAAATATTCTTGAAAGCGGATACACCCCAAATTACCTCATTACGTGAAAAGCATTCCTGTCAAAATGGAAAAAAGTTTTGTCTTCAAATGATGATTTACATGTACATATAGTGTATGATTTCTTTGAATCCGGAGTGTCAAATGCAACCGAAATTTAAAGCGTCTATTTCAATAGAATTAGTTCATCTTCCAAAAGGTAACCATTGCAAAAGCATATGCAATAATATCCCATTAAAGATGAAGTTATAAGTATGCCATGATTAACATGGGGCTGTAGAATAATAAGCTCATTTTTTTATCTTAATGATAATGTAATGACTGAAAAAGGTTTCATGAAGACCGTGGCTTCTAAACTTTTCTATCCAATTTGGTTATATATTTATGCATAATACTAATATGATTTGTCTCTCTACTTGGTAGATCACGATGCGCTATAACGATGTGGAATTAACTCCTCCAATAGTGGTACGACTTGCAGGATACTATGTTGCGGAGGTAAGAGAATACTTACATCTCGTCATAAATATTGCACCATCCACTTTTGAACAGTAAGTATAACGGGATCTTAAATAAACCTCAAATAATTGGTACCGTCGAAAACACTTTTAATGTTTAAACTGCCTTTTGTGAAGGATCAGTTTCATAAGTGACAACACAAGAACGATTTTGGGGTCTTATTAAAGGTTAAAATGTAGCAAACGAAAGTCCACTGTGATCAATGGAACAATAAGGTGAATAAGCATTGCTGCTGAGGTCGTTACCACAAAACACAAGAAAACTCTTTTTACAGGATTGTAAGACTATCAAGATCCATGATATCCAACTTGATATCTGGTGTAACCACCTCCGGTCGGATAACATTTATCTCAAGCCGTATCACAAAATGTCTGAATCTCTGTTTTGGGAATCTGTTTCCAGTCATCATGCAAAGTCTTGGTCAACTCTTTCAGGGTTTGCACGAGAGGATCCCTTGCTCACAAATGTTCAATGGGATTCATATTTGGATCTTTGGCTAGCCCCTATAGTGTCTCAACGGCATTGATTGGAGATGTTTGCCTTGTGCACGATATTGTCTGGCATTATGTGGTGAAATCCTCCACTTCACCAGTAGCAGCATGTTTGCGTATTCACCTGCTGATCGTATTATCGTATTGTTTGTAATTATACACATGTACCGCTCTGTAAATCTAAAAATGTAGACTGGGCCTATGGCCTCCACTGCAAAGGAATAAAGATTGATTGATTAACCTGCTGATATCAGTGCAATTAATATTTAGCTATACTGTAGTTGTGCTCACAAAATAGTACGACATGATCTACCAGTTTGGTTCATATCCATACTTTACAATCTTTGGTTCAGGCACTGGACGCTTTGGCAGTTTGGTTTGAATAGATAAAATAAATTTAAAGTGTGTCTGTGGACATACATGTATCATACACTAAAAGTTGCTATATGTGTGCATAAGGCATATTTCGTTGAACAATGTTCAAGGTGGTGTAATGTCGTTCAGTGAAGTAGTAAAGCCATTCTCAATACGCTTTAAACTCATTTTGCAGGATATACATGATATAGTAGTCTGTTATCAATTATTGCTAACACCTGATGCTACTGTATAGACTGAGTTTGCCATATTTGGTATTTTGATAAGACCGAGGAATAAAGTCAATTTCAAAAAGCTTGTTTTCAAGAACCATAACATGATATAATGAAATATAAAAATTATTCTAGACAACTGATGATGCGGTTTGGACTGAGAGTTTAGCAACGTACGTCCCTTCAGTTGGGTATTACACATTGGATGTTGATCTGGCCATCAATAAACTGGTAGAGTGGAATAATGACACGGTCGGTCTGCCTTCCAATGATCATGCTATGCTTTTCACAAGGTAAGGACATCACAGCAACTCAATATTAACTGTACGTGAAATATAGGTAACACGAATAGGCAAAGAAAACCCCCACCTTATATATACACTTTACAATATATAATATAATATAATATAGAGGGTGTAATATGTTTTTGTTTACTTATGGAGTTAATCCGCATGGCC
Source organism: Steromphala cineraria (assembly GCA_916613615.1). Taxonomy (NCBI): domain Eukaryota; kingdom Metazoa; phylum Mollusca; class Gastropoda; order Trochida; family Trochidae; genus Steromphala; species Steromphala cineraria. The sequence goes on along the minus strand of OU744736.1, from coordinate 4,506,918 downwards.
TAAGAATATAATTAGCTTTGCTCACATAAGTATGTTACTCCACATGCAATTGTACCGTGTAAAAGGGTCTTGTTGTATGTGCTGAAAATATTTGTGCCTAAAAATAGTTAATCATTGCATTGATTCTATTTTAAGCAAGATTGTCACAAGACATCTTTCACCTTTAAAGATACAAAAAAGTACTACTTTATTTCTGTAAGTCTATTTATTAAAGGAAAATTAATATATCAATGTTGTTATACCCTGTTTACCCAGCGAGCGTTTGCAAAGGAGTAAATCGTTGCATATATACGCATATACGCATATATGGACTCTTTTGAACGTATCCAAATTTGCAGGTAACGTAAATATAAACGCATTTTCACGTATGCAAATTTTACCACCGTGAGCAATAATTTAACTACCCTAAGCAAATGTGCCACTAGTCAAGAGCAAGTGCAAATGTTTACCACCATGTAAGAAGATCTCTTTTTACAATTTCAGGAAAAGTTCGTCATTTATTGAAACAGTGATTTAACACGGGAAAATCCATGCTAAGTGTATGCTATTCAAACTACTTTATTTATATATTACAGGTATGACCTCTCGTCAAATGATAACACCGGCGTAAGCGTAGGGGTTGTAGGTAAGAACTTCTTACACTTACATTTGTATACATGAACACCTGTCTATTTCGAATAAGCAGAATGTATAAAAAACTTATAGATTTCGATGACCATGCTTTTAAGTTGACTATATTGACTTTCGGACACTTTTCTCGATCACGTTCTGAAAGCAATACATGTATATGGGTTTGGGATGATGGCAATTTATTTTTCACGCAATTAATATTTATAGCCAGGGGGAAATACCGAAGTATGGTTCTGATAATCCGTTAACAGAGGCTGAACTTCAAGACAAGTTGTGTACTATAAATACTACCGCCTTCGGCACTTTTACACGACGTTTCTGGGCTAGTTCTTGTCCCTTCTTCAGATGAGTGACCTGAAGAAGGGGCGTGACCTGAAGAAGGGGCGTGACCTGAAGAAGGGGCAAGAACTAGCGTGACCTGAAGAAGGGGCAAGAACTAGCGTGACCTGAAGAAGGGGCAAGAACTAGCGTGACCTGAAGAAGGGGCAAGAACTAGCGTGACCTGAAGAAGGGGCAAGAACTAGCGTGACCTGAAGAAGGGGCAAGAACTAGCGTGACCTGAAGAAGGGGCAAGAACTAGCGTGACATGAAGAAGGGGCAAGAACTAGCGTGACCTGAAGAAGGGACAAGAACTAGCGTGACCTGAAGAAGGGGCACGAACTAGCGTGACCTGAAGAAGGGGCACGAACTAGCGTGACCTGAAGAAGGGGCAAGAACTAGCGTGACATGAAGAAGGGGCAAGAACTAGCGTGACCTGAAGAAGGGACAAGAACTAGCGTGACCTGAAGAAGGGGCAAGAACTAGCGTGACCTGAAGAAGGGGCACGAACTAGCGTGACCTGAAGAAGGGGCAAGAACTAGCGTGACCTGTAGAAGGGGCAAGAACTAGCGTGACCTGTAGAAGGGGCAAGAACTAGCCCAGAAACGTCGTGTAAAAATAAATAAATAAGTTGACATCCACATCACTGTCTTGTATTACTGGGCCTTATCGTGTTCAGAAAGATGATGAGAGAAAAAAGTCACTAAGGAGAATAAGTAACAACAATGGTGGTCGATGGGTTGTAGCTGACAGTTGCTGTTTTTGTAGTTTATGATGCTGTCGTCATCGTTACCGTTTCTGTGGTCCTGCTCTCCGTCGCCGTCAAAATAGATGAAACTTGTTCCTTCTTGGCATCGCTTGTCATCTTGTAGGTTTTCATTGTACTACTTATGATTGAATTAGAAATATAGTAACAAAGGGATAGTAAAATAATGTCTTGGGGGAACGGGTATTATCAAGATAACTGCCAAGGAAAGCGTGAAGGTATAAGATTAGAGGGAAATTACTAAAAAAAGCAGCCTGAAAGAAGAAAGTGATCATGACGTCATTGGAGGTTTATAATTTTACAGGTTACGCATTTCTCGGGACAACGTGTACAGCGGAGAGCGTGTCCCTTATTGAAGAGAACTTTGACCGGTTTGAAGGAACCACGGCTACTGCAGCTCATGAACTGGGTCATAAGTAGGTCCATTTATACTCACAAGGCTTAAAAGGTCAGTTTCTAATTTAAGGCTTGCTGCCATCAATTGACTTTTCTGTGACTTTTCTTGACTCTTTAGCTTACTATAAGGGAAAGGCATAGTCCAATCAGAAAGCCCTTTACAAAACTACATCGGACTGAAAATAACATGTCGGCCCTTCTTTCGAATCATCGACTAAAAACTTTGTAACGAGAGAGTAGCGCCTCGATATATTTTACTTAATTTCACGTTTAATCAAATAAGTGCAACTACAGTGACACCGAAAACAATCCGAGAATTAATTGCTTGAAAAGATATGAAAAACTTGATTAATCGAGGTCAACCAACACAGACTGAAAGGAGAGGGGCAGTGATTGGCTGTAGCAAGGGCATCTTCCTACGTAGAGCCTAAAAGGCCAGTTTCCAAACTGTCATTTTATGCCTTGCTGCAGAGACTTTACTTTTCTGTGCTGCTATAGTGCCCCTACAGAGTAGAGAGCAAGCACGGAAAACTCAAGGCTATGCAGCAAGGCATAAAATGACAGTTTGGAAACTGGCCTTTTAGGCTCTGCGTAGGAGGTTGTAGCAAGGGCGATAACAAGAGGTTAAGATTATCGCCGCAGAGTGCGCTTTTAGCAAAACAGAAAAGTCAAGGGTTGACAGCAAGGGTTAGATAGGCCTGGTCCGCGACTGGCGTTTTAATATTTCCGTAGGAAGATAGATACATAGATATATAGAAGGTGACCCTTACAGGCAATGTACAATGTACCTCTGTTCCGCTTTAAAGGGGCAGTAGCACGTTTTTAGGGGGAATATAAGGTTATGTCATGAAAATGAAAATTAATGGTTTCAATTGAAAGACAATGTATTTAAACTAAATGGAGCAGTGGTAACTAAAATATAAGAGCGCGTTGGTGTAGTGGTTAGCGTGCTGGCCTATCACGCCAAAGACCCGGGTTCGAATCCAGGTGGAGACACCAAAGATTTGTGACCTGGGCTTTACACCGTGTTGTGTCCTTGGGCAAGGCACTTCATCCACATTGCACTCAGTCTACCCAGCTGTACAATTGGGTACCTGAATACGGGAAGTACGGACCTACATGTATGTGGTCGCGCGAAGTGCTAAGTAGCGGCTTTGAAAGTACAGTTTCCTTCAGGGTGATAATGTACAGCCAATGAGCAGTGCTTGCACTGGATATTAGGCTTAAAAATGTTCATTATTATTATTATTTATCTAACGTAAAGTTTAGCCATGCGATTCCCTTTTCTTTAAAAAAATGAATTAAAGGTGTTCACAAAAAATCGCCGCCAATGGATTTTATGTAAATCTTCATATTTTGTCCTCTGACTATGGATGATTGACTTGTGTAATGAGATTTATGACACTGTCAAAATAATTCATTTAACATCAACTTACAAATATCAGTGAAAAATTAAAAATATAAAATTATCAAAAAACGTGCTACTGCCCATTTAAAGATAAATTTGCAACAGGTGGTTCCTAATCTCTCTCCGAAGTTTTCAACATGGACGTTTAAAGTCATTCATCATATGTGTCGAAATGAATTTTTAGTTCCAAATTGAACCATATTGAAATAAGTTATTTAGGAAAGTCACAAAGACGGTAATGTAAGGGTTAGGGTAAGGTTTCAGTGGGTGACAGTGGCGGATCAAAACTGTTTAAAAGGGAAAGAAAGTATGTGAAAGTGTTTGTGAGAGAGAAAGAGAGCGGGGGATTACCCTGGAGTCAACTCTTCTTATTTGCGATTTAAGAAAAACAATTTAAAGGGGAGAGGGATGGCGGGAAGGATAAAGGAAGAAGTGTCATATCTGATATTTTTCATCTCTTTACAGTTTCAACGCCCGACATGACGGAGATATGAATGTATGTCACACGGATGAGAAGTTTCTGATGTGGCCGTACTTGACGGCAGTGAACACCTACCACGTGTGGTACTTCTCTATGTGCTCTATAGACTACTTCGAAGATTTTTTCGATAAACTTGGGAAAAAGGAGTAAGTTTTACAATAATGATATTTTTATTTCAAGCAATATGAGGAACATCCATACCAGTATTAAAGGGTATCATCCATCAAGGTTCCAAACTTTTATTAGCCGACTACGGCTAGATTTTATGTAACAGGTGTATCTGTGTATTTCCTAAATTGGCTTCATCTTTTAACCGTAATATTGTCTCTTCCCTGATTTGAGGTACGTCTACATATACTTACTCAAGTTACCGGTATACAGATATCCGTCTTTTCCTGAGTATTACTGTTGTTTTACCAATTACTGGTTAAGTTATTTTTCATTCATACTAGCGTAATTATTGAGATATTTCATCTACATCACACTCATTGAAATCACTGCTCAAAAGTCAATGCAGTGGTGGGTGACAAGTGATATCTTAAAAATTTGGACGAGGAGCGAATTAATGATTTAATCAAGGTGATAACAATGAATCTAGATATAAATACATAGATATGTATGTTCTAAATTATTATACGTGTAGAACCCCCGTTTCCATCAAGATAAACACTGTTCCACAATCACGGATACATGTGTGTATCCCCCGTTTTGATCTAGATATACACTGTTCCACAGTTACAGGTGCTATGTGTATCCCCCGTTTTCATCTACATACATACGATTTTACAGATACGGGAACATGTGTGTATCCCCCGTTTCCATCTACATATACACTGTTGCACAGTTACTGGTATTTTTGTCTATCCCCCGTTTCCATTCAAATATACACGTTTTAACTGTCACGGGTACATGTGTGTATCTCCCGTTTCCATCTACATGTATACGTTTTCACAATTCCGGGCACTTGTGTTAAGTAGCCAATTATATCGACACACTAACGTTTCCCCAGTTACGGGTACACCTGTCTGACGGACCCGTATGTACCCGAGGTGGACGTGGTAGATGTGTCGGGTACAGTTCAAGCTGCCAACATGACGTTCGATGACCAGTGTGCGTTCAACTACGGCTCGGGATCAGTCGTGTGTCAGGTAAGTCTTACTATATCACTGTTAAAGGGCCACTCCGTGATGTTTTAATATGTTTTATCCTGTTATAAATCTTGATCTCGATTAGTGTGTGTCTTTTGATAGACAGAGCTTTATGAATTTGTTTTGTTTTATCGGATAATGTCATCGTGCATGTGTTGTAATTTGGAATGAACGAATGCATTCACAATCATTAGCCACATGTGAATTCATGATTCTAAACAAATACACCGGTACTTAATTACAGTTTTTGTATTTTCATAATATTTTCCTAGAGTAAATTTTGTAAATTTTGGCTGATGACTTATCGCAAATTAGACACAAACATAAGAAACTATTAGCGTATAGGTTCGTTCATAATCTCTGCCTGCCATTATTTTATGCATTACAATAAAATAGACAGTCAATACCTCTCTCCTCGCGTTAGACCTTGCCATCACAAGTTGGAAAACCGGTGATCCGGAGCAGCGACACCTATCTTGATTACGAGTTACGCCCCTTACCAGCTCTTTCAACAATAGCCAATGAATTCGCCGTTTACATCCGGAACAAATTCAAAATACTAACATACGCTATTTTTGAAAACTATCCGAGTGAAATTTGATATCAAACTTCAGTCCCCATGGTTGTTTTCATGTTTTCAATGTGCACCGAGAATGCAGAGAAAATATACATTAATGTATCGAATAAGAATTCATTACAACACGATATAAAACGTTTTTATAACATATTCATTTGAAAGATAACTAAAAATTTTTTTTTATTAAAGCAGTCGTGTTTTTACTTTATACTCATTTTATTCCTTGTTGACGATATTACATGTAACAATCCATATCAAATAAGTTCAAATAAAACCTAAGGTCACTGCATATATATTTACGTTGCAAAATCGAGTGATCACACACTGCATTATAAGCTTGATTTGAAATACGTTCCTGCATGGAATTTTAAGAAAAAGATAGGCGGTCATTCTGATGTGTATTGTGATTTAATACACTTATCCAATTCTTGAAATCATGTATTTAAAAAAAACATGTCCTCATTTAGTCAGTGGTAATGTATCGCTGAACGATAATTAAGCCGACAGCTCATTCAACAAGCTGTCTTAGATTGGACTATGCTACTTCCGTGCAGCGGGTTGAAATGCTAGCACAGAAATTACGGCCAATGATGTCAAGGGAGGAACGGGAAATGTTAAGAAACTTTTTTGTTTCGCCCGTGACGTTGTGAAGATTGTCATCTTCATGGTTCTTCATCTTTAATGCGTTTGAGTCTATATCAATCAATAAAACGTTTCGGTGCAAAAACAGTAAATTCACACGTTATTTTATTTGCACAATAATAGTCAACGTTTAAATTAGTGGAGAATTATCGGAACGTTGACTCTGTATTATTGAGCAGGTTGAGGCTCATGTGCTTTGTTTCTTGAATGAAGTATTTGTTTTATTGTTCTGCACATATTGTCCTTAGTGATATAGATGTCGATCGTTTAAGTAAGAAACTTAGTTATTATCTGGTATATTTTCACTTTTCAGGGCCTGACAGACCTTGCTAACATGTGCGGCTTACTATACTGTTCTCTTCCTGCCTTCCCTGGCTACTGTCAAGGTTTCTACCCAGCTCTTGGTAGTCACTGTGGGGCCAATAGCGTACGTACAGCAATCCTGTCAAAGAAAAGAAAACAAAGGAATGCTTGTCGAACTTTCACTGATTTGTTTTATTAAGTACTAGTCTTGGCTTGGGATATTACCTGTTAATAAGTTCTAATCAACGAAGTCAAACACAATCAACTGTATTTTAAATTTTTTTCATTGGTGTAAAATACAATTGCCAAAGGGTGCATTCTGTTAAACATGCACCATTAAATATTATAAGGCGGGAAAAATGTTTGATGGTTGAATGATGCAGAATTTCAACAGGTAAAATATCACTGACTACTGTTGCAACTATTGACTTGAGGTGCTTTTCTAAATATCCGTGATCCGTATATTGAGGATGTGCTCTTATCTGTGTTATCATCATGAAAGCCATCATCGTTTTTACCATAAATGACTTATGTGCAAAATACTCGTTTCTGATTTGCTGCTGTGAAAAATCAGAGGGCGTATAATTTGGTTATACGGTGCTCTGTTTACTTCGTCTAATGCGCAAGAATTCATTTGTTGCATAGCAACAAGTAGTTCTGAAAAATTGCTGTTGTGTCAAATATTTTCACAAAATATGCAATTATTGCGTTTTATGTAAAAAAATTATAGAATTTAACGCTTGCGGTCTGTCAAAACCGGTAAAATACACGACACTGAATCACTGACAACTGTTCAGATTTCCCGTTCGCATGGTCCATCATTCTGTAGCGTTAGACCAGACGGTCAATGCGAAAGAATATAGTTCAATTTTAAATCGCTATTATGGTAGAATAAGATAAACATACTGTGTTTGTAAATCAGCGGCATATAACGGAATTATTAAAGCTCTAAATTATCCATTACGCGTTCGACTTTAAATAAATTTAGAGCTATAATAATTCCGTTATATGCCGCTGATTTACAAACAGAGTATGTTTATCTCCTAATTATCCAACATAAACCCTTCGATAATGATTGATACCGCGCGTCAATGTTTGATGACATTCGTAGTTGCATACGATTATTTTGGAACTTTGAGTTTAAATTATGACAGGGATAACAGTGGGACTTACCAAGAGTAGAATTAAGTTCTATATTCTTGACATTTCAGTGGTGCATGGGCGGACAATGTGTACAAACAGCTGACCCTTCCATTCCGGACAGTAAGTTGATAAAAACTATCCTCTTCGTGTTTTGTTCTTAAAGGGACAGTAGCACTTTTAGGGGGAATATAAGGTGATGTCAGGAAAATAAAAATAAATGGTTCCAATTGAAAGACAGTGTATGTAAACTAAACGAATCAGTAATAAATGATATATAATGTCCAGTACAGCAATGCGATACCATTTTCTTACACAAAATGAATTAAAAGTTTTCACACAAAGATAGCTGCCAATTGACTTTATGTGAATGTTCATAATTTGTTCTCTGACTTTTGATGATTGGTTTGTGTAATGAGAGTTTTCGCACTATCGAAACAATACATTAACAATTAACGTACAATTACAAGTAATTTTTTTAGATATAAACTTTTTAAAAACGTACTACTGTCCCTTTAAATAAAATTAGAAAACAAGTGCAATGAAGATTATTTTCTAAGGGAATCACTTCTTTATAGCTAAAATATAACGTTTCGGTGCAAAAACAGCAAATTCACATGTTTTATTATTTGCACAATAACTAATATTAACTGAAATTTAACTCCTGTAATATTTTCAATAATGTTCATATCAGTTTACTTGATTTGAAATAAAGTGTACTCGTTTCAAGATATGATTTAATTATATTATGAGAAACGCGAAACAGTATTAATTAAAATATGTACTTGTTATTCATCAAACCGAAGATTGAGTATTTGCCCGTTATCTAGGCCCCTTTGAACTACGACAATAGGCGGGAGCTTCAATACATCAATCACTTCATCTCATCTCAGTATGATTATCATCACTATTCAGGAAGCTGAGTCATTATCAAAAAGCGAGTGTGATGTTTAGTCAGCGTCTAGCTCAGTATAACGGTCAAATGAAGTGATTTTTGTATAAAGTTATTCTCGCTTCTACAATTAAAGATAAATTGTAATGCTTTATCTGACGTATGAACCGAAAAACGTGTATTCCTAATCGTAAATGGTCCTTTTTGTAACTAAACCACAGAATATATCACGTTATTTATACACTCTTCAATATTTTGAAAATAATTAAGGTTGTGCTTTTACTTACTTATAAATCGTTTATGTGCAGGCCCTTGTCCTTTCGGTGAGACGGCTACTGATGTATACTACAGCGGGTTGAACTGTAGCGACTATATAGACGAGTACGATATCACTTCTTGCTACGGTCAGACTGTAAGGGGAGAGTGCTGTGAGACGTGCTCGCTACACCACACGGGAGTGGTTGGTAAGATTTTCTCTATTCATATTTTTGTTATTACCTTATTATTATCATAAATCTATCAATTATATGGCGTGTTTTGAATGTGTGATAGAGGCAAGGACACAGCATCCATATTGCCTCCCGGTCCGCAAATCCATATCAGCCATATCAGACCGCTTTGCAAATCAATATCAATATCAGCCCGGGGGTCCCTATGGTTAGAGTTATCTCCCTTTGCATAGTAACGTTTTTGGCAGCATAGATAGTGAGTTGTACGTTTACTTCACCGAAAACAATATTGTTGACGTTTTTAACTTTAGGTATTCATTAAACACGTAACATAATTTTGATATTCCGGTAATTTTAATAAGTGGAGCTGCTCGTATTATCGTTTTCGTTCTTTATCTTTATCGTTTTCTTAAATTTATTCATACTAAGAACAGTTCATCAAGAGTAGTATAAACGTCCTCAAATAAATCGACTATTATCATCATTATCAAATTGTCCGTGTTGAAGGTTTTGTTAATATTATGAAAGTTCTTTAGAATAGTGATAGAATTAACAGGGAACCTGAAGTTAGCAGCGGATTAGTTATTCGAATAACTGATCTCTGATTTAGACAGACATTCAAACATTCAAATCTACTCTTACTAGGGATTTGAATAACTAATCAGAGATTCAGACAGACATTCAAACATTCAAATCTACTCTTACTAGGGATTTGAATAACTGATCAGAGATTCAGACGGACAATCAAACATTCAAATCTTCTCTTGCCAGGGATTTGAATAACTGATCAGAGATTCAGACAGACATTCAAACATTCAAATCTTCTCTTGCTAGGGATTTGAATAACTGATCAGAGATTCAGACAGACATTCAAACATTCAAATCTTCAGGTTCCCGAATTAACATACTTTGAGCATGCCTGTACATTGAAATAGAAAACTACGAATGGACTATTATCATCATTATAATTATCAAATTGTCTGTGTTGAAGGTTGTGAATATGGAGACAAGACAACGCCCTGCAAGAAGGAGTACTGTGACCCAGCTCTTAACTTGACGTTTGCTGACGGCACCCAATACCACGAGATGTGCTGTATCACATGTCTCAGTGACGGGCACACGCAGCTGCCAGACAACGTCGCCACGTCACTGACGTCACACTTCAGCGTTTGTCTTGGTCTGCATTTAATAAGAAAACTTGTTCTGAATTTATATTTCGGATAGACAATTGTAGTTTTAGTATGTTCATGGATTATAAGTTTTATGTTCCTTATCTTAAAGTTCAAACATAGATCTTGATTTACCAATGCTGACGTCACCCATTAACTCTTGTCTTTTTCTGTAATTAGATAAAACAACTTGTTCTGAAAGTTTTTATGGGATACACATTGGTATATCCATGGACCTAAAATAAATTTTCCCCAATGTCTTAATACCTTGATGCCGCTGATACAAATACATATTGTGTTAAATACGTGCTAACATTTTATCTTATAAGGCGCTATTACCAGTACACTTCTATGAATTGCCATAACGAGCACATGTTAAAGCGTTGGGTTATACTGTAAGATTACAAGAAATGGTATCAGAAGATAGATTCCCGACAGAGTCACATACATGTATTTCAATCTTTGACTGAATAACACTTTATGATATAACTTTCCTGAATCAGTTTGTATCCTGTTAGTGGTGATTATTTCCTGCAAAATAATATTTCAAACGTGACATCAACAAATGTTCCAAATTAAAGTTGTTTTGGGCATGAACATTAATATTTTTGTAAAGATAGAGAGTTATAATATTGTCAACGTTTTTATGTTTTATGCGAAATGTATAATGATTTTGATTTGAGAGTTTTGTATTTTTTATTACGTCATGCTACCTCACACATCAATGTTTAACCTGTTTATTTTTAAAGTCTATTGATGAACGATACAAGTCGAGAGTTATGATTTTGCTTAATAGATATTTGTTTTATTTACAGTTTTGCATTCGATAGTTTTACTAATGAACTTAAGCATGTTATATGACGAAATAATAATAAAATAACAAATAAGCATGTTTATTTGAAAAAGGTCTGACCTTCGTATTTCATGAAGAAGGAGAGAGAACAGAATGTTTCAGATAATACAACGGGTAAACAGAACTGTCATATCCTGAAATGTGGAGCTTGCATTTTTATCATTAATTGTTGTCTACATCTACCAGTAAATCTCTAGGGGCACATACCGAAATGTAATATCAAATTTGCCTTTATTTTCTGTTTATTCATTGCACAGGATGTTTAAAGAAAAAGAATTGCCAGGCCTTGTTCAATTGAGTCTTCCTGACAATTCATCTGTATATATTTGAAGTCACACTCTTATCAATATCAATTCTTTCTGTATTTAACTGTATATGATCTGAATCCGTGCTTCTAATAGTTGAATGTTATCGTATATTTTCTCATCTCAAAACGAAAGGTTATATGTTATATTCATACATCTGTTTGTATGTATATGTAATAATTGTAATTTCTTACATTTTATTATCAATATTTTAAACCTATACCAAGTATGTGTGAATATGGTGTATATATTATATGTGTGTCTTGATGACGAAATGAATTAGTTCATTGATACCATTGCTTTTATTTACAAAACACATCACTTTACAAATAAACTTTTCTCTTATTTTAAAGATTGTGAGAAGTTTTAAATTTGCCCAAACCACATTCAAGTTAAGTAAGTGTTCTATTATGTTCAATCGAGTTTTGGTGAAGATTAAAAACAGCTCATTTGAAATCATAGCAGTGAACAATGACCATTTTGATATATTCAACCACATCAAGTAACATATAAAGATATAAAATAAATTCAGACAACTCAAAAGGAAATTCGTGGATATTTATAATCAATTTAGTGAAACCTATTTCTACTATATTTTGTTTAAATACTGCCACTACACAATTTACCCCTCTTTGCTGGATTTAACAAATTAAACCTTTCTGCAAATTTACAATTATCAATGAATATATCCGTTGATACAGTTTATATAAGATATGAGAGCCTTTTTAAATGAAACGATAAAGTAACGAATCAGGACAAATTTATGATAAACCTTTTGCTCGCTTGTGACTATGTTCAAATAGGGCAGTTCATTATACACTGATAAATCTGTGTGCTGATACATTCATCGTTGTAGATTTAGCAAACCTTAAATGAGCACCACCATTGACTGCTGTATCTAGTGTGGCAATCATCCTTACAGTGCATACTGCAATCGAGTAGATGCTATATATTCACTGTTTGTGTTCTTCACATGACTACTGTATCTAGTGCGGCAATCATCCCAACAGTGCATACTGCAGTCGAGTAGATGCTATATATTCACTGTTTGTGTTCTTCACATGACTACTTTATCATTCCTCAAACTGTCCACCATCAAGGGCGGATCCAGGATTTTTGAAAGGGAGGGGGGGGGGGGGGGGGGGGGGTCCCAAAACAATTTTTCTCCACTCAGTGGGGGGGGGGGGGGGGGTCCACGACCCCTTATACATGGATTTGAAAGGGGGCGGGTGTTGAAAGGGGGGTGTCAGGACCCCCTGGACCCCCCCCCCCCCCCCCCCCCCCCCCTGGATCCGCTAGTGCACCATGACGTTGTAATACTCGAATTGAAGTAAACTATAACGTTAATTACTATTGTCACTCATTTGGAAGCTAAGTGAGTCACACATTTCATCTTTAGTCCTATATTGTTAAAAAAAAATCAAAATGAGTGAAATTTTAATATTGAATTCGCTGCTGTCAGGGCACGCCAAAGGCATTTTACGGCGCTTCTTACATTTTCACTTAGTCTTCACTGAAATGAAGGCAAAGCATTATTTTTACATGCAATACTTTTTTTTCAACTTTAACAACATCCTTGACGATATTGACAAAACTGGCAATTGATAATTTATTCTGTTTGATACTGGTCATATATATTATATATAATATATTTTTTGGCTAATAGAATTATGTGTGATACCAAAAGGCTGTTAAAAAAGAATATCAAGATCAGAGATAATATCCAATTATCGAATATGAAGAGTCACAACGTTTTCAACCTTTCTCCAAAATTCATGTACATGTGTACATTTAATGAAAAAATGCTCACGGTTTTCAGGTTCAGTACCATAAAAAGAGCATGTATTTGTATCTACTATTTTCCTTTGCAACAGCTCTTTTCTTGTGTAAATTGCTCTTTTAATAAATTATACTGAAAGTCTAAAGGTTTAACATCCTTAGTACAATTCATTTATTAACACAACATTCCATAAATATCTAAATTCAGTTGTCTCTTCCACTTTTGACAGACTTTATTTGGCGTGTAATCAGAAGTAAGGTAATCATAGAAATTCCTACATCCTTCCTTGAGAGCATTTCTGGAGAGTTAGGTTCGATGTCAGGTTTTGTGTTCAAGTCTCGTTAAACTAAAACGTTTTCTCCATCTTTGAGGTATATTCAGATATACTGAGCTACAATCCAAGCATGTTAAAGTTACCTTCGTGCCAGTCTTTATTACTTTCTGAGCATAATTTAATATTCCTTCAATCTTTGACCAGGTTAACTCGTTGCTTTTAAGCTCGATACTAGGCTTCAGTGACTCAATATGTCAATTGGCAGTGAATCTCAAAGGTAATATGTAATCAAACGACTAATATTTCAATACTAGTAATAAATTACGTAATTTTAAACTTTTTAAGTTATCATTCATAATGCAAACAGTACACGCCCATGGTCATAATGTTATACTGTCCAGGGAGTTGACACTCGTTATTTCATTGACAGTCTTGGCTCAAACTCTTAAAGTGGCAAAAGCACTTTTTAGGGTGATATAAGGTGATGTCAGGAAAATGTAAATAAATGGTTGATTGAAGGACGATGTATTTAAAACAGATGAGGTAGTAATAAATCAAATACACAATGTCAAGTCCAGCCATGTGATACATTTTTCTTATACAAAATGAATTAAAGGTTTTCACATAAAAATTGCTGCCAATTGACTTTATGTGAATCTCTATAATTTGTTATCTGACTATGGATGATTGGCTTGTGTGATGAGATTTTTTACACTGTCAAAATAATAAATTTAATACTAATTTACAATTATCAGGCAAACATCTCAAATATGAAAATGTCAAAAAACGCGCTACTGTCCCTTTAACGTACAATTACAAGTGAAAATTGAAAATACAAACTTGTAAAAATAACGTGCTACTGCCCTGTTGAACTGATTGAAATCCAGTTAACTTCCAAAAAAAAAAAATCTTTAAAAAAATAAGATGAAGATTTTAATGCTGACGGTCATCTTTTTGTTGCCAGTAGTGTCATTTTTTAAATAGATTTCAAAGTTGTCATTGGCAGAATGATCAAATATCACCCAAAATTTTACTCTTTAAAATTCCACATTCATTTTTTTTCTGTATTTCAAATTGAAAATGGAATTTAACCGGAAAACATTTTTGCAATGACAATTCATTGACAGGTAAAGATACGTTTTTACCCTTACTGGTAGGCAGCCCATAGTTTAAAGTTTGAAAAGAAAGTTGGCATTTCGAATTTAAAGAAGGTATGTTATGCCCACTTAAATCAAATTTTTTTTTGCATTCATTGCAATTGATAAATTAAGTAATTTAAAATCAACCAAAGACAACCTATACTTTGATTTTAAAACTTTCTTACGTTAACTACGAAGATTTATATCATTTTCTTAAAAACGTATGGCTTAAATCTGTAAAATAAAAGAAAAATCCTTTACAAAGAAATAACACACACCATGATTTTTTAACAGTTACCGCAGAAAACAAAAATACCAGTTGTTAACTTGATACCTTCAAGGGTTAAAACATTTACATAATTGAATGAATATATTATTATTTTATAGTATTTATGAACAATATTGTGTTGTAGCTGAATTGTTTTGTTTTGGAATTTTCCCCAATCGACTCGGTATTGACTCAACAATTACGCTCTCGACACAACCATGCACGTGCATTCCTTGTGCTTTTTTCTATGTATTCTTTAAGTTGGGCGGCTTCAATTCGATGACTGCGAGTATGCACAGTTTGCATTTTGCATGAGAACTTGAAAGGTTTATGTAAGTTATCAATGATATTGAAATATTAGTTGTAAAATACCATATGTCCTTTGAAATTCAATGCAAATTGAACGTATTGAGTCACTGAAGCCTGGTACCGAGCTTAAAAGCAATAAATTCACCCACTGACTTTACTTTGAGATTCTACACTCGTGTAAAATACAAGATTGATAAGTTTTGAAAGCATGACAGGCAAATATATGATTGATTAAAGACATTAAAGACCTTTAGACGTTGATATTAAACCAAAATAGTGTAATCATGTGCAAACAGAAAAATCTCGCCTTCAACGCAAGTCCAACTGTTGTTGTGACTGTCCATCGGAAATGAGGTCGTTGCACATGAACAACTTCCGTTTTTTACGGGTAGACAGTGTGATTACTCCCTATGATTACAATCAAGGGAAAGCATTGTACAGTTCTTTGTACAACAACCCGTTCCGATACCTCGCATCTACATATCCTGGATGCTGAGGGAAAAAACATCTTACTTTAACCATAATGCATACATACAAACAACTCTATAATATCATTTAATTTTAATTAGATAATGGATATAAGTGCTAAATTCAAGTCCATTTTTGAATGAAACTGAACATTCGATTACAATCTTTGCAAATTTTAACAAAAAGATACATTCTTAAAGTTTATATGCGTTTTTCACACCGACAAAAAACATTCAACCCGAAACAATCATTATTGTGGTACAAGCGGAGAGCCAAAATGTGTTTGAGTTTGTAGCCTAGACCAGGGAAGTACCTACATTCTTCATAGACAACACTGAATATCACATATCATGTTAGAACATCACTAGAATTACAACATTATTGACTGGCATTAGCACCTCTGCTTGGTACCGTGTTCGAAATTCTAGGTTTCAATCTCAAGATGTATCCGCCATGTTGTGGATATTTAGGGTCCTTATCATTTCCACATGGCATGAACTCGGCCCACAAGCCGGTGTTGCACATCATAAACTGAACAAATTCCATTTGTTGAGCTTCCTTTTCGGGTAAGTATATGGAAGTGTCGAAAATGCTAGCTAATGCTTGATTGTAAAATTGAAAGAATTAGAATAAAGTATGCAGGTGTCCGATTTTGTTTTGTTAGGATTATCCTCATATCGCAAATACTTTGCGAATATAGATAAATAGAAATAAAGATTGCATCCACCAGAAATACAAAATAAGTATTTGAGACATCGAAATTCACTTTTACTGTCATCTTTTCTCACACTTAATATTGCAAATGAATGACTTAAATTTGGGAATATGATTTTTTTTTAATGAATGATTTTATGTTTGCACTATTGACATGTATCTAATTTATAAATAATTTGTCCTATTCACTAAAATGTAAAATGGTACGTTGGACATACACATCCTTCAATCAAGCACCAATGACTTAACAACATTTAGTATTTCGAAAGATAACACCGCTACTCATTCCTTCCCCACAGAGGCAGATCAAGTCATGAAATGTTGACACAGCCTCTGTTCTATTACCCTGAAATCCGTGGGTTGCGAGTTTCCAGTGGCGGAAAAATTGCACCACAATCAAAGTTAATTTATTTATCAAATGACAACGCTTTTGGCATGGAAAGGCTGGTTCATATCACAATGCTTTTGCTATGAGTAGACAAAATGATGATTTTAGAACAGCGTCGCTGATTGCACAACTAACATTGATTGCCTCCAGTCATGCTGTATCAACATTGATCTGCTAATCTATGGGATCCCGAAAGAACCGAGTGAAAACACAGAAAGAGTATTGCGAAAATTCATGGAGGAAGAACTGAATCTAGCACCTTCTCGAGTGGGGGACATATTCTTTAAGAACGTGCACCGCCTCCCGAAAAAGCCCTACGCAGAGGATCCTAAACCTAATGCCCCCCCAGCAATAATTGCGGCCTTCTTATGCATCCCTGATCGAGATTATGTTTTCGAGGCTGGTCGCAGGTTGAGAGGTACCGGGAAATCTATCCAAACAGATTTGCCACCTAAACTGAAAAAGCAGCGAGCTATACTCTCAAGAAAAGCCCGCGAAATCCACGATAAAGACAACCTCCACACCCGTGTGCGTCTGGTGGGGGTGGAGCACATCATCGAGACCCGCGACCCCACTATGACAGGCTCACCTTGGCAACGATACGACATAAATATCGACCACTACTTTAAGTGAACTATCAAAAGGACTTATGTCTTGACAATAAACATTGTCTTAATGAAATGCCAGAATACACAGCAAAAGTCCATGCTTTTATATTTGGATCTTTTGTTTGTTCGTTCACGATCGTCGTAAATGTAAAAGTAATAATTGCGTTTGAACAGTCTTTCGTTTATCCATGAATACGCGATCGCCTTAAGTGAACCAGTCATGATTTGATAATGAACAGTAGCATGTTATAGTGATTTTAATCCTTGAGGATTATATTTTCATCCATGCGTGAACACACTTAAAGGTAAACACAATGCTTTTGTTTATGAAGGTCTTTTGTTTGTTTGTGCGCCATCGCATTGAATGAAAAAGTCATGCGTTTGTTTATTAACAATCCTAGTTTTTAAGTGCGATCATCCTGAAGTTGAAATCAATGTTTTGTATGTATGTTTTTATGTTTATTTTCTAGTTTTGTTTTATTTTTTTGGACTCTTCAGTATGAACCTTTCTGGTATTCATAAACGCGTTCGAAATGAGTGCAAAAACACGCCTATGATCACGAACGAAGTCTTTATGTAAACATACGTTTTGTGTGTCTTATCAAAGCCACTTTAAAGGCATTCGGATGCTTTTGTTTATCATTTTGTAAGGATAATCTCTTAGTAGGACCACATTGCAGTCAATATTCATGATAATCTGAGAAATGATTTTCTACTTTATCATCAAAAGGTGAGAGGCTTTTGTTAACATTCTCACTTCCAGTATTCTGTTTCTGTTATGCTCTCACTGCAAAGATCAGTCGAGTATATTAGTTCTATATCAATTTAAGACAAAATATTTCTTTTAAGAATTATACATTATATTATACAGTAATCTATTTTGACAAGCAGCGATCAGATTAGCTATTATGTTGTATAATCCTTCAACCAAAACTAAACGTCAAAATACTTCACTTACCTTATCGATGATGCAAATCAATTTAGTTCCTTTTTAAATGAATCCATATATCCAACACAATATTCACAAATTGGGTAACAAAATATCCATGCGGTTATAACATAGCACGCCAGGCTAACAGGTAACTGGTAACAGCACGTGCATCACGCGCATCTCAGAGCTGAATGCTCGTGTCAAATTACCGTACTACTTCACGTATGCGTTATTTTTCCATTTGGATATTTTCCGTGAGTTGTGGAACAACCAACAATTCTTTGTACTTATGTTTTTTTATATTTCATTCTTTTTAATTTTTGGAAGTTCATTACTTGAAAAACAGGTATTTTCATGCAGGGACACCTCATCTGGTTTCATCGGGACATTGTTGCTGAACTCTGTATATTCTATTTCATATGTCTAATTTGAAAATAATAATCCACAATTGTAGGGGCCTACAAAACAATTTCAAAAGGAAAAAAGTTTTTAAATTTCTTAAAAGTAAAAGGGCAAATATATATTGTTTACAAGATGTACACTTTACGTCAAAACAAATCCAAATAGTGAAACAACAGTGGGGCTATAACCAATGTTATATTAGTCCTTATACAAGTAACGCAAGAGGAACAGCAATTTTATTTAATAATAATTTTGATTTTGAGGTTATAGAGAAAAAATTTGACAAAGGTGGAAACTATGTTGCTCTCAAACTCAAGATTAAGGAAAAGACTTATACGATTGTCAATATATACGGCCCGAACAAAGATTCTCCCGATTTTTATGAACATATTGAAAAGCTTATAAAAGATTTCGATAGTGATGAAATATGCCTATGTGGGGATTTTAACCTTGTAATGAATCCTCAGAAAGACACATTCAATTACAAAACTGTCAATAACCCAAAGGCTAGAGACAAAATATTAGAAATTATGGACTATTTTGATCTTAAAGATGCATGGAGAGAAAATAACACCGATTCGACAAGATATACTTGGCGACAACCTACCCCATTAAAACAAGCCAGGCTTGATTTTTTTCTTTTATCACATAATTTGTTTTTATCTGTGGAAAAGTGCGACATTATACCAAGTATTGATTCCGATCACTCAGTAGTCGAGTTATTTCTAAAGTCCTACGAACTTCCACGTGGGAAGGGGTTTTGGAAATTCAACAATTCATTACTATATGACAAAAAATATGTCGATATGATCAAGGAAACTATCAAATCTACATTAAACCAATACGAAATTAATGAAAACGGCGATACTTCATACTCAATAGACGATCAACTTCTATTTGAAACTTTGCTATTAATGATCCGTGGTAAGACAATTTACTACGCCTCAACAAAAAAGAAAATTGAAACAAAATTAGAAAGAGACCTTGAAACGGAATTAGATGATTTAGAACTTAATCTAGATACAGAAGAAAACATAAACAATAAATCTGTTATTCTTGAAAATATCAATGACGTAAAACTAAGGCTTGAAGTAATTAATAACAGTAAAATACAAGGTATGCTAACAAGATCAAAAGCTAAATGGATTGAAAAAGGAGAAAAACCTACAAAATACTTTCTAAAACTAGAATGCAGAAATTTCCTTAATAAATCCATTACAGAAGTTGAAAAGCCAGATGGATCTAAAATAACCGACATTGAAAGTATTATAAACGAAACCAGAAATTACTACACAAAACTTTACCAATCCGAAGATATTCTCCCCATTGATCTCAATGAAATTTGCCAAACATATGATATTCCTAAATTAAGTGAAAATCAGAAGCACACTCTTGAAGGAAAACTTACTTTAAACGAACTAGCAAAAGCACTAAAGCTTAACTCTTTAAATGAAGGCTATGAAAAAGGAACACTTTCAATAACACAAAAGCAAGGCCTTATTACGTGTATTCCAAAGGGTAACAAACCAAAAAAATACCTAAAAAATTGGCGTCCTATTTCGCTTCTTAATTCTTCTTACAAAATTGGTGCGGCAGCAATTGCAAATCGAATTAAAAACATCTTACCATCTATAATACATGATGACCAAAAGGGTTTTGTAAAAGATAGATATATAGGGGAGATAACTAGGTTAGTTTATGACATTATGGAACATACTGAAACCTTTCAAATTCCAGGACTTTTACTCCTAATCGACTTTGAAAAAGCTTTCGACTCTATTGATAGAAACTATCTTAACAGCGTCCTAAGATTTTTCAATTTTGGTCCAAAGATTATTGATTGGATAACCACTTTCTACAATGATATCGAATCAAGAGTTTTGGTAAATGGATTTCCATCATCACCCTTTAAGATTGAAAGAGGTTGTCGCCAAGGCGACCCGGTAGCGCCATACCTATTTATCCTATCGGTTGAAATTCTAGGCATTCTCATTAGAAATAATGCTAACATAAAAGGAATAAATATTGGAAATATAGAGTTTCTCCTGTCTCAATTCGCGGATGACACGTCATTAACATTAGATGGATCAGAAAAATGTTTATATGCTGTTTTACAAACTTTACAATTTTTTGCACGATTTTCTGGTTTAAAGGTTAATGTAGAGAAAACAAGACTATTATGGATAGGTTCCAAAAAGCGATCTCGATTCAAATTATGTCAAGATTGGAACTTGGATTGGTCTCAAAGCGATTTCAAATTATTGGGAATAAATTTCGGCATTGATATTGATCGCATGAGCAAAATAAACTATGAGGAAAAGTTTCTCCAAATAAAAAAAATAATGAACATTTGGCTAGCAAGAAATCTAACACCCTATGGAAGAAACACAGTTTTGAAATCACTTCTTCTGCCCAAGTTAAATCACCTTTTCTCCGCCCTACCCCGCCCACCAGAATCTGTTATCGAAAAATTTCAAAAAGAATGTTTTAAATTCATATGGAAAAATAAACCAGACAAAGTTAAAAGAGATACTGTTATACTCAACCCGGAACATGGGGGGTTTAAGGTTCCATTAATCAAAAATGTTATATCTTCGCAAAAATTAAAATGGATACATAGATTACAAAATAGCTCATCAGCCTGGAAATATTTACTAATGCATAGACTGCACAACCAAGATCTTCTATGGATTTCAGATAAAACATATATTGAAACCATAGTTACATCTTCAATTTCAAATCAATTTTGGATAGAGGTATTTACAGATTGGTCCAATGTTCTTGTTAGATACAAAAAACATGTAAAAAATAAGTATGATATACTATCCCAAAGTATATGGAACAATGATAGCATAAAGGTTGGAAACAAAAGTATTTTTTATAAAGGCTGGGTAAAAAAAGGTATAATTTTTGTGAATGATTTATTAGATGAAAATGGCACATTCTATTCAAAGGACAAACTAAGTACTGTATATTCTCTTGATGTTAACTTTCTTCATTACGAGAGGGTCAAACGTGTCATATTATATTATGCAAACTCGTTAAGTTTAACTATATCTGACTGTAAACTGTTCAATCCTATATACCCTTTTACTATCAAATGTACAAACACTCTTTTGGGTCACCAGAAACTTTATGATATGTTACTTGACTCACATTTTGTGAAACTCCCTTGCTATAATAAATGGGAACAAGTCATTGGTTTGAACTATACTGATTTAGATTGGGAATGTTTTAATATTATTGCGCACAAATGTACTCCCAGTATTGACCTAAGATGGCTACAATACAGAATAATCCACAGAATACTGCCAACGAAACATTTCCTCTATAAAATAAAGTATGTTGATACTTCACTATGTTCCTTTTGTAAAGAATCTGACGAAACTATTTACCATATGTTTTGGGAGTGTAGCAAGGTGCAAAATATATGGCGTGAGTTGAAAATGTGGCTCAATACTGTAGATGTTCAACTTAGTTTTACTATCTCTCAAGTACTGTTTGGAGTGAAAGGGAAAAATAATTATGCATTAAATGCTATGATCATATTAGTTAAGAACATCATATTCAATTGTAGTAAGAAAGGATGTACCCCACATTTTTCTTTTATCAAAGGACAAATAATACAATATTATAATATCACCAAATATATTTACATTAACCAAAACCAGGAAACATATTTCTTGAAACTTTGGTCTATTTTACACATTCTATTTAGAAACAACGATTAGACAATTTTGATTTACATTGTACATTTGTGTCTCTGTATAAATATATATAATTACATATGTCCTTGTATGTGACTTTGTACACCACCCTGTATGTATACCTGAAAAAAATGAAAATAAAAAAAAAACAACAAAAAACATTGATCTGCCTCTGTGGGGGAGAGAATGCCGCTACAGAAACATCAAAGCGTTCCGCAACCCGAGAGATCGGTGTAAAATAATGAAGCGTGATCCCATTGGTCGAGTCCGTCCGATCATACTTGTGTTTATCATAAGACACATCTGGGAATTATTGTTTGAAGATCACATTACCTTTGAGACAGAATCATGTAACGAAAATATGGGACATTAGACATTAGCTTCTCGGTAATATACACAAGATAGTATCTAAACTTATTGGGGAAATATAGCTAACGACGTGTAATAGCTCTTTTGAAACAAAGAAACAGATGTCATTTTCAGATACACTTCTCTCAAAATTCTGAACCCAGAAAATTGTTTTGGCCATAACTTGTTATGAATTTCAAAAGTCGAAGTCAGTATGGCCTAAAAAAAACCCTCTTGATTTAATCCATGTATAAATTGTAGATGAGAGTTCAAAAGAAGCGAATATGCAACTTCTTAACACTCAATTATTTTCAAGAACATAATCAAATAAAGCACGACGTCATCTCATACATATGTATGTTTTAGGTTTCATTTTAAACCGGCATGTTCAGAGAACAACTGATGTGATCCAACTTGAACATGTGTTAATAAAACGACTGTAAATTGTTTAATCAGTGAAAAGTCATATAAGCTTTACAAACCCTCTTAAAACCTACTTCGTGATATAAATGGTATATTATTATTTGATACGAATGGATATGTTATATGTTGTGATATTTATGCAAAACATCAACATGTTTATACCTAAATGAAAAATATGTATTTAATTCTAAAATGAAAATCTAAAAATAGGATTTTGTATACAAAGAAACGGAGATCACACTTCAAATGTAATAACTTTATAAACCTATCAAACACTTTCAACTCCTAACTTTCTCTCAAACAAGTTTAGATAAGCTTTCATAATTACGTTTGACTTAATATTTACTCGAACAACTGTCGCCACTAATAAAGACCTCAAATCGCCACAGTTCACAATATTTGCTTTAAAATGATGAATTTTTGGGCAACATTCAGCACTCCTCTTCCCTCGACACAGCTGTTAAGAGTTTGACATAGGTGACCCGTAACAACTCACGGCCTAGCTGTTTAAGCGCAAACGTTGAATATTGTTTCTTTTCTATGATATCATAGATAGAGGATATCTGTCTTTTCTTGACTAATACCATGTTTATCTCATCGAGTGAGGTAGAAAGTTTATATTTTCACGAGTGGCGCAGCCACGAGTTAAAATATTTAACTTTTCTACCTCACGAGATGAGATAAACGTGGTATTTGTCAAGAATTGACAGATATTCTATTTATTATATGATGAAATCCGTCTAATTACGTCAAAAAAGGCTAATTTCATGTTGAGCGGCCGCTTGGAAAAGCCCGTCAGCGCGGTAACAGTGTGACGTCATATGAGAATTCATGATGTCAGATCATTGTTACATGACGTCAAACTCTTGAACTTGACGTCACTCGAGTGGTGATAAAGTTTATCACCACTCAGTAGAGTGACGATAAATGTTATCGCCACTGTAGCCAGATAGAGGGTTTATTTCACTGATAGAACAGAGTATCTCACCCTCATTCATATATTAAATAGCTTTCTTATGCCAATAAACTAATATGTAAGATGGCGGAATTGCCCAAAATGAAATACCTTTTGCGTAGTATAGATTAAGACCTCTTCACTCTTCTATAGTAGGGAAATAAGCGACTGGTGTGATCGGGGATTTCTTTATGAATACTCTGATTTATCTGAGACCGGTTGGATATATCATCCTGTGATAACTCTTGTTTCTCTACCAATACATGATCCTCTTATTCTCAATTAATTTTGAATATTTTCGACAAATTGCGTTTTAAAAATGAAAGGACACAAATTTAAAGGTAGCCACCTTTAATTATGTGCTTCCTTTCAAAATTCATATAAATCGTCTTTGACAATGTTTAGTTACAAACCGATAAGTTTATAAAGGTTAGGTTGATGAAGGGGACACTACAACAATTTTATCATACAATGGATAGTGTTCTCGGCATAATAAAGTCAACGGATATTTTCGATATCCGTTGGGGTCATATGCGGATAGAGATACAAATTTCATGACGTCACAAGCGTTAATATTTTGAACGTCTTTGGTAACGGGGAGAGACATGAAAATAATAAGTGAGATAGACTCGCCCTCTTTTTTCTTGAAGGTGATAGAATGTGTGTTCGAATCCGTCAAAGAAGAATTAAATGTTCTTAATTTGAAAATCATCGTTTTTTATAGTATTTTTAAATGTTAAAACTTTGGAGTTGTGACTAAATAACTAAAACGGTATTAAAAGGCATTTATGAGGAGGAATTATATTTTGTCAATTTACTGTCTCAGCCATTACACCGTTCATTTGCATATAGCATAAGCAATGGTATGACGTCACATTCGGACAAGCTGTAGGATGGACACAGAAATGTTACTATTAAGCATTATAAGTTTTGGTTTTAACATTTTAATTAAATAGTCTATCTTTCTATTATTTGTGTCATAACTGTATTTTGTTAGACTTCCCGATGATAACATTGAAATATGTTTGAGTTATAATTGATTTCGTGTCACATGTTATCTAACTATAAGCATTGCGCCGGTACATGAAACTGACACCATTTGGTTAATCAAGCGTCCACGTCTCAGAGAAGTGTGATCATTACTTGAGCACGTCTTACACATCATAGCATGAAGGTAGGTTTGTAAATTTTCTTAAACATTGTTAATAAAAAATGTTACAAATTTGCGGAGATTTCAAGATGAATTATTTAATCTAAATCTATGTTCAAATTTCAAAGAGCAAGAGAAAATGGTATTTGTTATAGTTTTACAAAAAGTTAAACGTTGAAAATAAATATCGTTCACATGTAATGTGTTCTGACATTTATTTTGAAAATCATTCAAATGTGGGAGCAGAACAAAGGCAATTTGCATTGGAATATCCTGAATATATCGTAATAAGATTCTTCGTCTTTCAATCCGCGTATTTGGCAAACTTATTGCCAAAACAACTTTCCTTCGGACTCATAATATTCAGCACTTGTTTTGAAACTTATTGAAAAGTACATTGCTTATTTCCAGCAATGTTTCAAACTTTCAGTTTATAATCTAAACCGCCTCTCCTCCCCTTCCAAAACAAGAGTAAAACAGAAGAATCGGATTAGGAACTACTGAAAACAAATATCCGAACACTGAGACATTTTTTTTCAAAGAAATACTCATGTAATTTCATTTTGATAATGATTGTTTTACTTGCCCTTCATTTTAACTGTTATTTTACCATGTCTTTGGCGGATAATCCGATGTCAGATTGAGATTAGACTGAACAATGTCATATTTCATACACATATATACAGCATTTAAAACCGTTATAACTGCTATGTTTAAATTGTATAGCAGGGCACATCTAGACTCTATATAGACTGTGTAGAAACGATGCAAAACTTACATTATCTCGTTTCCAACTTAGGTCATGGATTTGTTTTTTTTCGAAACGACTCTTCTTAATTAAATTTTTCAACTCCGAAACACAAATAACTCGAAAAAAGCCGTGTTTCTGGAGGAAGGCATTCTTTATTCATAATAACATTCACGGTGTATTTAAGGTGAAATGTGAGTTATTAGTAGAATCTCGAGTCATTATATATTAATATTGACACTAAAATGGACATAAAGTTTTCTTGTTAAGAGACTGCACATCATCACACAGGAATTAGATACAGTAAGGCTGAACATTAAAATATAGACGAACATATATTATTTATTATGAGTTTGCTATAAGCGGACATGTACACTGCAGTTGAATCAGCAATCCTCGTATTCATTTACAACACCTGTAATTATGTCTCAAGGACAACAAGTTCGAACGAAATAAAATATATATACTCCTCACTCACTATCAAATGGATATTCATAAAACAAAACACATGGGTATAATGAATATATCGTTAGGCTATTTCATCCGAGGAAATATATTTCAAGGGGAGAAATTTTCAATAATCTTGCACTATACTATCAGTTGAATTATTTCAATGGACTCGTCAGTATTTCACTGTCTTCTTCATGTCATACACAGACCCTTCACGCTTGATGCTCTCTGGGCCCCATGCTTCTGGGACATTGTGTACCCTCCCATTGGTCTTCTTCCTGCTCAATATATCATTAAATGGGTCAAAATATGTTTACCGACACAATATAAAGCAAATACTAACAGTCACCTTTGTTCTAAGAGAATGAAATCGATCCGGAGACAATCAAAGTAAATGGATAAACAAATCCAAATGTATCTTTTTTTGACAGTTGTTTTCGTATAATAATATATAAAATATAGTATAGTCTAGTTATAGTTGCAAGCATTAAAAGTCAGTTTTTTAGGATCATCGTTGTAACAAAAACCGTATATATTTATGTTATAATACATCCATAGCTCTCCGCATTTTGGAAGTCAAATACTTTATATTGTGATTAATGTGATTTAATATTCCACCGAGAAACTTTGAACTGCGATGTTAATTGAATTGTTTTCCCCATTAGTATTGCATTAAATCTTACCATTTGGGAGATATGCAATACAAGAAGATGACAACTCCCAGAGCAAGCACAGTTACTGGGATAATGACAGCATACAGGATGATCTGCAGGGACACGCCTATTGAAGAAAGTCAATTATGAATAAACTACTCTTAAGAATCAATGAAACATTCCGTTGATACTTAATACATGATCGCATGTGATTAATATGATTTTCAACAATCAGACACTGTCTTACTGACATATCGGAATCAAGTACTGAAAGCGATAGTGTCTGCATTGTGGCTCATAGCAGTGAAAACAAATATCATTGATGATAGATTGTTAAGGTAAAACCAATACAGTCTTTTGGTGAGTGATTTCATTGCTTTGGAAAATAAATGAGTTCATTTGTAGTGAATAGTTTGATAAAGACTTATAATCATGTGATTCAAATGTCCATAATTACAAAAAATAACCAAATTTTAGAATAAATATTCAAAGGTAAAAACCCAAGATCCCCATGTAAGTTATTCAAATTGGTTTAAAGAAAACTCTTCAAAAATTTAAACACTACCTTTATTAATTTTTCTTTCCTTAAATTCTTTTTAGTTTTTTAGTTTTCTAGATATTTTCTAGAAGTTATTTAAAACCACCTTTTCGGAGTTATAGTTGATATAATATGGTTAATTTCAACAACCAAATTAGAACTAAAACTATCATCAATTGAGAGGTAATCCTCTCACAACTTTATCCTGTAAATTACATTTCATTTAAGCCAGGCCAAATATTATCTATTGAGTGGGCATTCTTGTATCCTGACTTTTTGTTTTAACAATCATACGCTTTTTTTCAATCATTTAAGATAAATTTGCAAATTAACTAAATATACTCACCTGACGATATATCAACTGTAAAGAGAAAAATATACAACATGTTTAGTTTCAAACAAAGGATAAAAATAAAACATATTACAAAATGTTATAATGATATACAAATAAATAATCAATCTTTCAATAGCTACACTTGTATGCCATTTTCACAAGCTAACAGAGGCCTGGTTAAAGAGTAAAATCTGAGAATTAGATACTTGTCATACCTGGGATGCCACATTTATCGTAAGTTTCTAGCCTAGAAAAGAACTGAGAACTGTTTTACACGCAGTAAGATTTGGGTACACTGCTAAACTAAATTTCAGCGCAGTTCATCCCATGGTTCGATAGTTTCAACAAATGCTCGCAGGTTTCACTACAATGCATAGCCATAGTTCCCCGCAATAATACCAGCAGCCGTAATATAAGTGAAATACCCCAAATCAACTCACCTAAAATAGCCTGCGAAACATTGTCCCAGCACATAATCGTCAAAACAGTTTCCTTTCCCTATATTTATTCAGTACCCACCTGTGCATTCCCCGGGGCCCAGAGACCCTTTCCCGGGAGTAGATGTACCTTCAGGACATGGCGCACAGGATGAGACGGCTGACCTCATGTTGTAGCGACCAATACCACACAGCTCACAGTACCCGTTTATGTAGAATGTACCTGGTCCACAGGGCACTGCAAAATAAAAAAACCCATTTATTTGCTTTTTCGTTTTTTATCGTTGACAAGAAAGTACGATATTATCCTGATGTATTAACGATTTCATTTATATCGCTGGTCAATTTTAGGGGAATTTTGATAAAAAATAAGCGCAATTTTATTTTACAGCTTTTTAGAGTCTGGTGATTAGAAGACAGAAAGTGACATTCTGATAAGAATCATACAACTGAGAAAATGATGTGTTCAGTTTCTTTTGCTTTTAAGTGGCCGGTCGGTTATCCGCCGGTTTTTGACTGTTAAAATTTCTGGGCCTACATTTTCGAAGCTCTCTTAGTGCTAAGATAGTCATAAGCCAATGTTATGGTATGGTACTCATGACTATCTTAGCACTAAGAGAGCTTCGAAAATCTAGACCCTGGATCGGATAATATCATAAATGATGCCGGCCAAATCAAAGATTTTAGTCGGCTAAATAAAAAAGGTGTTCAGGAATCGGATTGACCTGTATATATTGGCATTTCGCAGAAGAGATTAGAATCAACTGTGTATACGTACAACTAGTATGAGGCAAAAAACAAACAAACAAACAAAAGGACAAGGACATTAATGATATGATTTAAAATGATTATCTTAATTCGTATAACCTCAAGGTCAAGATTCTATGTTTTTAGTTGTTTTTGTTCGAATATTTAGTTTGTTTAATTCTTATATGATTCTGATCTTGCTCTCTATTGCTCCCCTCAAACGCCCTTATACCATGTATATGTACATGAGTACAACCTAATTTTTGAAATGTTGTAAATGCATACAATGATTATAAGAATTAGTGAGTCTTTCGAGGATTTCAAAAACAAAATGGCCAAAGGTTTGTGATGAACAATGAACTCTAACCCAGGGAGACATTGGCAGAGACTTAGATTAGAATCGCTTTAGATATTTCAGAGTTTTAAAATATATTAAAAAAGAGTGATTGGTGTAAAACAACTCTCACCGCAGTAATAATTGACGTCGGCCCAACCAACTGGACACGTGACATGGCCTACTAGTTCCGGTTCAGAGGTTAAATGGTACTCTGAACCAGCGACGTTGATGGTAAACCAACCATCGGAAGCCGAAGAGTTTAGTTGTGAGATCGTATCACTTAGCGCAGCCAAACTTTCTTGAGTACCAACTGAAGTGTAAAAACAGTCATGTGGTATGCATGTAAACTACCATCTTTACGGAAAACAATACACAAATTGAAGGAAAATCAATATTTAAAATAAATCGTTAAAAATATTTGTGATTCACGGAAATCAGTTATTCTTAAGGAATTGTATTCCTAATTTTCTAGTTTATATATGAACAACAATGATCCCTCTATTGGTGAGTTAATTTTTCTTTGTCAAAAAAGGGGTGAATTAAAAAATATATATTCCTGACCGTTAAGAGGATTGCTGGCGATAGTGATGACAAAGTTTGCAAGGACGATATCCCTCTTTTGCCTGTTGTTGTCACATTCGTTGATGTGTATTCTCTTGATGTAGCACGAATTGTCATCAATGCATTTCATTCTCTCAATTTCGTACGCCACTTGTTTTCCAACTTGATCTTTGTACATGGGACTACATGGTAAATCTTCATAGGATGCTGTATATTCAACCTCAAGGACATTCGCTTGCTCTATGGCTGAAAGATTATCAACACCAAAAATTCAATGTAGTGATGTCAATAATTGTAATCACATTGTTAGAAAAGGACTTATCCTTTTTTTTGTCGAAAACAAGTACTATAACCATCAACATATTGATGAACATAATTTTTTGAGACAAATGTATGATGATGTTCTGGTTTAACTTTTAAAATTTAAACACATATTCCAGTTTATTAAAACCTAAATTTATGATGAAGAATACCTGTATGCAGGTAACAAAGACATATATAGCCAGATTGTAACAGAGAATACGAGTGAATATATGAGATGTTACCACTAACTTGCAATAAACAATCTAAACATGAATGTTTACTTACGCATGCAGTTGGGAAGGTTTCCGTTTGGATTATCCTTAGTGATGTGACTCCATGTGTATCCAGTTTTTATTCCACATTTGTACTCAGTCAAAGGTTCTCGGTCAAAGTCAAACCCGTCGTTACATGTTATCCCACACCGCTGCATACCAACCTCTTCTTCACAATGCATTGTTCCATTGCCAGGACTTGTCAGAATTGAGCAAACTGAAACCAGAAGTAAAGAGGTAAATAACAAACGATGAAGGCATCGTAGCAGAGTGCTGAAGCGAGTTGGGCCTTAAACCACAAAGAAGCATAAGAAGATTGGACAAAGAATACGAAATCATATACTCTGCGATTTTTAGTCCTTGAGGTCATATTAGCTTTTTCACAACGAATTGTTCCTTTAGAAGATTTTTTTTGCAGATTTAAGTAAACTGAAACTGCCAGGCAAAAGTGAGTACACACCACAGTTTGGATAAATTCAAAGTTTACTTAAAGTCATCTGATGTCATAAGTTATGACACATAAACAAAAACACATATTTGCAGAAGTGTGAATGAAAACAAAGGGTGTCTAGTTAAAGTTTTGTTAAGATATCTTTGTTTAATGAAGGCAGGGGTAGGGGAGACCAGGGCAAAGCGCGACCCCAGGGCAAAGTGACCACGCGTTATTTCTTCAAACCTATCGACAAATGGAGTAATTTATCATAACCAACGAATGAAAGCAACCGTAATGAAGCGTTGTGACCAATGCTGGAATAATTTGCCTGAGTTGTGGACGCAGAATTTCAAATATTCGATAAAACGCATTTTTAATATAAGGAACGGATATGTCTCAAATTCAAATATTTCATAAAAATACAAAATGGAACATTGAACTCTCGTTCACATGTAACATGAATTGGTATCATTAATTCATTGAATAATGAAATTTGCTATAATGACTTTCTGTGATGTTCTTAATAAATGTTACCCATGATGGGGCAAAACGCGCCGAGGGGAGCGCTTTGCCCCGTGTGTTATAAAAATATCTTTTTGGTTAACATATTGGTGTAAAAGTTATTATTTTACATTTCTTAAGCAAATAGTGTAAAGGAGACTTATCATTTTTCATATCAGCATTCTGCTGTATTTCAAAAAAATTAAATATACCATTTTACTTAAAGGGTTTTGTTTTGTTAAAGAATGACGACAAGTAGCAGTTACAAAAACATATTTTTCTGTTGCTTTTTTAAATCATGAAAATATAAAACATTGTATATTACTGTTCAACCAAAAACGATAAGCAATTTAGGCCGTTCTGTCAAATTCGACACAAAATAGATGATATGAATTCTTTAATTCGTCCATATAACTAGTTCAATTCTTCTTTTATTCTATTTATTACTGGTTTTAATATTCAATAACCTACATTATTAACATTTCCGTAGTTGAAAGAAATGTACATGTACCAACCATAACGATATTTGGTCATTGAGAATGTTGAACATGTAGGTCCATGACATGTTAAGGAATATTTCGCGCATCCTTGCATATATTGCCATCTTCTATGTTAATTCTATCCTTCATATGAGTTCAAAAGTTGCCTTGCATTATCAAGATGATAGCTTTTTATTTGTATTGGCTGATTATTGGTGTATAATATCTATTACATTCTGTGTTGTTTTTCGAATGGGGCAAAGCGCCCAGGGGATTGGGCACTTTACCCCAAACTACAGGGCAAAGCGCGCCCCCTTAATCAAAATATATTTTCGTAAATTTATTCTCATGCCGAAATGGTAGATTAAAAAAGCATGTGCCATAAAACAGTCTATGTGACAAGTATAAGAGATAGTGTGTAAGTTGCATTCTGTATATGTCGGGGTGCCCACTAGACACACGTATACATGTATGTTAGGGGGCGCGCTTTGCCCTGGTCTCCCCTAAGAAGTAGATTTATTGTTTATAGAACTACCACTTCCATCATGACACCAACCATGGCGAAAATGTCATCAAAATGTGAAAAAAGGCACGATTTTCTCACAGAATATGTCTTCCCTCTGTGTTGATAAACTTATTTTGTTATATCAAAATAAATTTTAAACAAAAAACTCATAAAAACTCATGTTTTTAAAATAAAATGTAAACCCTTATAAGTATTCTTTGAATGATCTTTTTTATTCTTGTTTTGATCAGTTTGAGAATACGACATTAAAAACACGTAATTGAAAATAATACATATGATAAATTCAACTGAGGTTTTTACTTTCTTTCGTCAGTCAGTTTACTAGGTTTAGAATTTATGTTTATCTGATACTGATCTTAAACTGATTGGCTGGTGAATGTAATGTCAAGCCAGGTACCAAAAAACTCACCTGGGCAATGATGCCAATCGTCATCATTGCAGACGTCGGTCTCCTCTTGAGGACCAACACAGGAAGTCCCTCCATTTTGTGGAAGTGGATTATCACAAAGGCGCATGCGCTGTTTTTGGCCAGGGCCACATGTTGTTGAACAGGAGGACCAATTGCCCCACTGTCCCCAGTTGCCATTCACTGAAAGGGAACGAGATCTCAAGTTCTCCTGTGTCATTGAAGTTATATCATTGTGTCTCACATATTGATGATTAGAAGCATCCCAAAATCCATACCTCCTATCACTGAATAAAGATGATTCAATAACGTTACACAGCTTATTAAACAATTAGATAGAACAGATATTAACAGAAGTATGTCAATATGGGTCGTATGAACATTTATTTACTAAATGTTCTGTAGTTATGTGAATAATGATTCAAATGTAAAATAAGTCATTGTTACACACAGAAACAATTCGATTACGTTTTCTCTATTGTTAATCTTGTAGAAGGATTTCATATCTACCAAGGTTTGCATCACAGAACTGTCCAGTGTGGTCTGGTGTGCACAGACAAGTGTAAGCTGAAATCCCATCGACACAGGTAGCACCGTTGATACAGAGGTTGCCCTGACAGTCGTCCATGTTGTCGTCACAGTTGTCACCTTGAAACCCTTCGTCACACTCGCACCTGTAGTCGTCCAGGAGATCGTAGCATTGTCCCGACTGACAGGGGCTTGATTCACATTCGTTTGTATCTAAACATAACAAATTGATCGTTTCAACATGATTACAAGTTTAACAATCTAAGTATTCTGACAGAACTCCATAAAATGATAACTAAAGAACAATTGAAGAGCAATTAGTTGTGTTTAGCTTGTCCGTTCATTACGTTAATACAATTTCATGACTTAACAGTTCTATTCATATAACAATTAGTCAGCCAATATACAAATGTACAAGGTTACAAAGATATTTCCATTACAAATGTTTAAATCACACTTGAGTAATACCACGCACAACACCTAATTGTTATAGTTTCTTGTAACCAAACTCACGAGGCCGAATAATGCACATTGTCATGCATCACTGCAGATCTAGTGAGTGAGGTAGTGCTTTACGCCGCTTTGGCAATATTTCAGCCATTAGCGGCCGACTCCAGATCTAAAAATATGGAACAAGAAATACATTGAAAATTCGTCAATCATTGACAACTCACAGTATATATAAGGTGGTAGATAACTACTAACCGTCACATAAACTGGGAACCTGGAGGAAGGCCTCGGTCATGTTTGAAGATATAAACATATCCCAGGAGACAATGTCCCCCACCTCCTCGGAGAAACAAGAGAGTTGGGAGGGTGAAGTGTCCTCTGTAGCACTGCTCCAGATGTTCAACTGTGATATGCTGCCTTGTAGGCCATTATCTAAGAAATAAAGAAAATGATTAAAACCATGAGAGTTTAAAGAAGCATACAACATGAAGCTAAAAAATTTATATATTTTTTAAAAATATACGATTGAAGGAACAACTATCCTAACATACTTCAGTATACGTCATAGCACTTATTTGTCCAGCGATGGAAATCAGTTTTAAACATAGCCAATGCAAAGAAATCTCTAGCAAAGAAATTATATTACTTTGGACGCCTGTTAGATAGTGTAGTATTACTTCTGTTGATTCTAATAATCATTTCAAGGTCAAGCACGGTATGACGACCCCCTTTAAAACATTTTAATGATACCGAATTATTTTGAATTGTACCTCCAACGACCACAGATAACGAGGACACTGTTGACCACACTGGTTCCGACAACGTTTCCTGGTAGACCATGACGTTTCCAACAAAGATGGTCAAGAGGGAAGAGTGGAAGGTAATTGACACTTGGTACCATCTGTCTCTCTCAAGTGATGTGTCCACTAGCAGGCTCGACCTGTCACAGAAAGTGAATCGACTTAACAATGTAAACTATAGGCATAGAATGGTCCCTAAGCTGAGCGCCACATATGGATGCCGGTTGAATACTCCCCAGGGAGTTGAATTGGAAAAAATGATCGGACGGTGAAAGAATGCAATTGACCAGGGGAAAAAATTTAAGCGCCTTGAGAAACCACGAGTGGTTGGATATGCGCGCTATATAGATATCCATATAATTATATATATACATATACATGTATGCCGATCATGTTTTTACACTGTTTAGCTAATGTTTGCCTTGAGTTAAGCCAAGCCTACTATCAATTAACGCTCTACATCATAACTTAACGCAAAGTGAATCTGGTCATTGATAATGGTTTGATACTTAGTATCATCAGGTTTATTTACCCATCAGTTGCGAAGATAAGGTGGAGGTTCTCATCAGCCCTGAGGGTCAGAAGACGTGTGTCCATCGCTGTCAATGTCACTATATCGCCTCCTCCAGTTAACGTTACCCACAACTTCATTCGGAACCCAGACTGGAGGTCAAAGTTCAAGGAAGGCGTGTCCAGTTCAACTTTGGAACTTTCAGCAGGGGTAAGTGCAATGTCAAAATCTGAAAATATTTGTCTAATCATTTCATTCTCTGCACCAGTATATTGTCGAGTGATAAATTAATGAACCATTAGTCTTTTCTAATGCCGGTAATTATCTTCTACTGTAAGATACATATCTTTTTGTTGGTGAATCGTGTTAAAATATGATATTTCACATTTTGGTTAAATGATTAATGAAAAATAGGTAATGTCTCTTAATGGCTATACATTACATGTACGTTATGCGACCAAATAATAAGTTATTTAAGAAATCTAGAATGCAGACAGAATACTGGCTGTAGAGTATGCTTTGAAAGTTCAACTTTTCATGAAGAAAACAATCATTTAATAATTGTTTTATTAGTGTGATATCAAATATCGTTCCTTCACCTCTAATGGCTGCATTACTGCCCATTCACTCACTTCTCTCTCATCTCATGACGGGTTAAAGCCTATACTTTCACATGTTGCTACGCCTCTCGTAAAAATACTGATTACACCCCGTCACTCGAAATAAATGATCTTCGTGTCACAACTATAAAAATAGAACCTACGCTTGCAAGAATCGGATCTAGTAGCAGCTTGTTGAACAGTAGTCATTGAAACTGGACACTTTTTGCAACTCAGCGACCCGATCTGATCTGCATATTCTGCGATGTCACAGGGCGTGCATGGTTCAACGCCATTGGAGGAGAAATGACCAAGGGAACACATTGCTGAAACATGGTATTGAACGAGGCGTAAACTGGTGGTATTAATCTAAGATACTGCCAAATATAATACTCGTGTCTTTACACACACATTAGTATTAGTAGTATGTTGTATAAGTTTATTTCTGTCGCGAATGTTATCACCTAAATAAGATCTCGATTTCTTCAACACGAGTGCGAGAAGAAATATGAGGTGTTTAAATCTTAAAGAATATTAAACTAACAAAATCAAAAATAAAGGTATGCCAGTGTAACATTGGACATCTTATAATTTTAAAAATATTAGGACAAAAATATATTACTTTTATTGATCAAACGATTACATCTTAACGGTCCGAACACTCACGGAGACAGTCTTCAAGCTTTTGTGATTTAAGTTTTAACGTGGTTTTGCCTTCTGGACATGGAACACACTCA
Organism: Steromphala cineraria; assembly: GCA_916613615.1. Classification (NCBI taxonomy): domain Eukaryota; kingdom Metazoa; phylum Mollusca; class Gastropoda; order Trochida; family Trochidae; genus Steromphala; species Steromphala cineraria. The sequence goes on along the minus strand of OU744736.1, from coordinate 4,470,227 downwards.
AATTGACCAGAGGTAGATTGATAAGATCCGATGGGGCAGGCTTCACATGAACTTGTCTGTGAGAAGTAGGTTCCAGGAGAACACCCAACTGTCGTACAGTTAAACGCATATATAGTTTGGTTACATAAATATAAAAAAGGCAACGTGTATTACTGTATTGTTTTTTTTCATCATTTGTTCTATGAAAAGTTTTGTTTTCGCAAAAAATGGAATCCTCAATTCAGTCGGTACATGTTTTGCTTTAAAATAAAATAAAATGAGATGATAGTGGTTAAAGGTTAAAGGTTAAAGTGCTTAACTGGATTTCATGTAAAAGGGATAGGTAATATCAGTATGGGTAAACATACAGTAAGGGAGATGTTAAATGTTCCCCAAATATAATAGTTGTCATGTATTTTCTTTTATATTTACAGGGCTGTTTTTTAATGGGTATATATGTATCATCCCAACTTGGAATCCCGTCCCATCTTAAGATGGGACGCGTCCCAACTTGGAATTCTTAAGGGAATACACCGCGTTCGCCTAAAAGATTTTTCGCCTAATGGATATTTTACCCCTTTCGCCAAAAAAACGTTTTAATATAATTTACAAGGTATTTATGTGTTAACTGTAATCTATTATAGCTAGGGGTGTAACTGTTACGCTTGTGTTCAAGTTTCATTACAATTTATACGTTATTTTGCGTTATATCGAAACAATAAAGTATTGTCAAAAATCGTCCGACAGCCGAGGATCGGATAATTTGCCGTTTTCGCCTAATACCTGTTAATCGCTAAAATACTATCTAAATTATTCATGAGCGATTGCACTGGTGGATAATGGATATTTTTTTACAAAATATAGTTGTTTTTGTACCTCAGAATCTTGCAAACTTGAAACTATTAGCGTTATATTGAAGCATCCGCCATGTTGAGAAAGGATCTCAAACTGGTTTTCTGTCTCCGTTGCGCAACGCATTGATTTTTAAAGTCACTCTTGATGAAATTATTTATTTTTTTGCATGCCATCAGACATAACACAGCATGACATAAGATCACAAATCTCTTGATAGGAGTTCGTATTGTATTTCTTTATTCATTCTTTAATGCACAGTTTCACAGTTCAGAAGATTTTATTCATTTTCATGATGTAGACAATACAATGATACAATATGCACATAGTTTTTTTATTTCCATAGTATGATGTTGCTTTATTACACTTGTTGGTGAGTATCATAAAAGAGTACAATAATATTATTTTTTTATTCACTTCAGTTGGATACAATCAATGTTTCATAGTATACATAGAGTGAGATAATACAAAATGACATATAATTTTACAATCACCAGTTGGAACAAGAATGAATTTAAGTGATTTAAACATATTTTTATTCATGAAATTAAAACAATTACATGAACATGGATTGGCACAACAAGCTTTAAGCTTATATAAGTGCCGCTCCATTAAATATTACAAAATACAGTCAATAAAACAAATCAAAATTTACAAAGTAAATAAAGTGGTAATTCCACAAAGGCCGACAAAAAGCACAATAATAAGTGATTTATACTCATCAAGAAATATAAAGCATAGGAGTTCTACAATATTTTAAATTTAGGCGTTTACAATTACTTAAAATGTTTTGAATCTTGCATAAATTTATGGACAAAAGTAATTTACAATATTATTATGCATACATGCTACTGAGCTATTTCAATGTACATTTCTTTTATTTCTTTAGCAAAGAGGATATCGCAGCTAGTGTCTGTGGGATGGTCTTTGATTCGTCTTCGTATGCCGACCATACACCCTCAAGCTTTCTGTTGAATGCTTTGGTTCTTGAGTTCTGCATCCTCTTCATTTGGCCGTGGTGTACAAATTCCTTCACTGTAGGCAGGAATCCTGCCTCTTTGTGAAGGAGTGATACAAGAAGGAAGAAGTTGACATTCCTCTTGCCAGCCCGGCTGTTGATCCTTTTATGCCATCATGTAAACAGAAAGAATAAATAGAGAATTGTGAATTATTATCTTGAACATCGATTTTTCATATTGATATGATCATCATTATATCCGTTATTATATTATCATTATATTGTTGTATTATGTTTCAATATATTGAATGATGACTTACCTTCACAATCATTATTGGTGCGGACTGTCAGTCTGTAGACAGACCAGGTGTGGATTGGCCACAGATTGTTGGTCAACCACTGGTTCTCCGCATAGTTGAAGAGGGGTGTTGCAGTCGGTCCGGCCAAGTCTTTGAGTTTTTCAAACTCCGGCATGATGTGGTTGGGACTGAGGTAGGGGAGGGCCATCAGTTTCTTCACTAGGGAGTAGAATTCACTGTTTCTACAGTATTCAGTCTGAAAGAAGTAAAACATATATGAATAAAAAATATATATATAATATCATTTCACATATGTAACCCATTTACTTTTGTATATATAAGTCATTTAGAGAATACAGGATTTAGGATTAGATATATATATATATATATGTATATGTTGTGTATCAAAATTAATTACCTCCAATCCCAGCATCTGAATCCGACGATAGACCGCCTGTTGCCAATGGAAAGCACAGCCACGGAGCTCAGCCTCTGGTCTTAGGTACCGCATGGCCTCCCAAGCACCAGCTTCAAAGTCTGCCATTACTCGCTGGACTCGGATGCCGTCACATCGGTTGAATACCGCCTTGAACACCTGCAGAATAAAAACAAATGTTATATATCATTAATGACAACTCACATTACATTACATTACATATAGTGACCACTCACATTACATTACATTACATTACATAACTTACCGCTTCATAGTCCACTTTCCTCTTCCTCGACATGAACATGTAACAGACTGGCACCTGTTTCATGTCCCCAGTCTCAGAGACCAGGAATACATGGATGGAATACAGTTGAACGAAAGGCTTTCGCACAATGCCAAATGTACCATCCATGTACCATGTCTTGGCCATCTTCATGGTTTCCAACTGCTCGGTTGTGGCAAATACCAGATGTCTCGCTCCCTCTACCGTCAGATCATCCACAAGGAAGTCGTCTGGAACGTAATGTGGTCTCAACTGAAATATAAATGTAATATATAAAAACCAAATGAATTTGTGATAACATGTTATAGAAAAAAGAACATTAAAATTATTATTGTAGATACTTGTGAAATACCTGAAAAATACTTATTGTAAGAATATTTATTTTTGAATTTATTATTAAAAAGTTATTTATCAAAATACTCACATCATACTCCAAAGAATCAAACTCTGGAGGTCTCAGGTTCTGTCGAGCTGTGTTTCCCCGCTTTGCCATGGCCACCAAGGAAGGAAGTGTTGTGGGAACAGCCTCAAGGTTCTGATACTCCTCCTCCACTATCTGTTGTGCTGACGTGAAAAGTTGACTGGTGCATTTTGCCTTCACCTGAAGAAAAAAACTTTTATTGTATACGAGTGGAAAAAAATGTACATTCAAATGAATTATTATTATATATTATATGTGTATTATCATTATTGTTGTTTAGTATTATAGAATTATCTTTCCTTAAAATAGAATTAACGCTATATATATATACCCTACCTTTGCTGCCACCTTTGTTATGATGTCAGTGCCAGGTATACCCTCATGGTTGTGCATGTTCTTCAATTGGAAGGAGTCTCCTTTCTGCACGACAGAGGCGGAGCATCTTCTTTCTTTGCCTCTGACCGAACATCGCCAATAGCCACCCTGTAAGAAACAAAAACATTAATAAATACATAAACATATGTATATTTTTGGAATACTACTTGTTTATCTTATACTCTCTTTATTTATTTTATATAAAATTATTATTAATGCACTTATTATTTTTATCAAGAAACTTGTTTACTTGGGTTTACTTACATTTGCAACATATGAATAACCGAAGTTATCCACAAGCTTGGATTTGCCCCTCTTTGACCCATCTTGAACAACAGTGTATTCCCTGGACGGCATGATATGGTTCACCTCAAGCTCTGGTAGTGCCCTGGGCTGGATGGCACTTTCGTCTAGGGGGTTGGGTCTCTGGAAGAGCAATGGAGACCTGGGAGGTGGTGTAGGCGATCTTGGAGGTGGTGTAGGCGATCTTGGAGGTGGTGTAGGCGATCTTGGAGGTGGTGTAGGCGATCTTGGAGGTGGTGTAGGCGATCTTGGAGGTGGTGTAGGCGATCTTGGAGGTGGTGTAGGCGATGGATTAAATTCCTCTAAGATGGCAGTTGCTGTAGAGACATTAGTAGCATGTGAGATGTGTCTTGTCAGGGAACAGGTATAGCATCTCCAGTCTTCAAGACGGACCTTTCCCTTGGTCAGGTCTCTGTAGAAGGCCTGTGAAATACCTGAAAAATATGATATAAAGTATAAAATTTAAAAATATATTATAAAACATACATAATGAAATGCAAAACATGATATTTAAAACATAAGAAATTACATTATATTTGTATTACATATTATGTTGAAAAAATCTTTAACAATCGAAAATAAATCATCAATATACATTTGTGATTAACATATATTAAGAAATTAACTTAGTAGTATGCTTACCTGTTTGACAAGTCCTATGCTGCCATCTGTCACAAAAGTCACATTGAAGAGACTGTTGTCTCCAGCCACAAGGTTTGGAACAGTAAACACAGTTGTCGGACATTGTGAATAAATTCAACAAATGATGCCATTTTGCAGTTTTTCTTTGACTTATATTGAAAACCTGATGAAGTGAATTTAACTCACTTGTTTCAACAGCACATGTCAGGCTGAGTTAATTACTTCATGTGTTGTGATAACATGAGTGAACCAAGTTAACATGTTGTGATAACTACAGTGAGTGAAAATCGGATTAAGGTGGAGTTGTAACAACAAATCAATTTTAAATGACTCTACTCTACACACAAAGGATTAAAAACAAAAACATTCCGACTTTACCAATCAATAATTTTTCTGACACTTGGCGAGTACGTTTCTGCTTCAGTCTTAATTTTGGTGTCACCCAGAAAACATGTTTTGGGGAAAGTTACGAACTCTTTCGTTGCAAGGATATGTGCGTCATTCTTTCTGGATTAATTCAACTTTGGATTATATTTTGGATTTCAGATAAGGTTTGTTCATGTGTTTCATATTATGTTTTATTATGTTCATATAAATATCTAGAAATCTACGACATTTTAGATAGCCGCGAGTTTTGACTCGTATCTCAATCGGACATATTCATGGCCGAATACATATATATTTTACAAATTGTATGACAAATAACCAACAATAACCATTATCTTGCAAATAGTTTATTAAATGTCCATAGGGACAGGACAAAATATCGTTTGGCGAAAGGGGTAAAATATTCCTAGGCGAAAAATCTTTTAGGCGAAAGCGGTGCAAAGATGGGACGGGGAATATTGAAACATGCATGTAATTATCTTATTTAAACATGAATTGTGTTAAAAATGATATTTATTAATACTAACGGTATATACGTTTGACACGCACAAGAAAAATGTAATTTGATGTTGATTTACTCGACTTACGGGCTTGGATTCAACTCCCACCTTCTACAAGCGAGTGAACACAACAAGTATGTAAAAACACGATGTCAACATTCATTTAATGATCATTTTTATTTGAAATTACGCTTCATAACACATCGATGATTTAGTATTCATCATTTTCTGTTCTTTTTCGGTCAAAGTAAACAAAATAAGAAACAACGTAAGCAACTAACAGCACAAACCAAGCTACCTTTATTTGAAAATGAACATAAATGTGAATAAACTTATCTGTATTTGATATACTATGAAATATATGTATTAAGAAAATCAACAAATAGACCCTCTTTATTTATTTACTAAAGATAATATCGCCTTCAAATGTGAAACCAGCTTACCTTATACAAAGAAATGAATAATCCAAATGTACATAGAAATCCAATGTAAACGCCTTTCTCAATGTGTGTTACAACGCTATCCATTCCTAAACTAAGCACTGTGGGTAAGTTAATCTGACAGCTTGGCATGTTAGAGAATTAGAGACTGACATTGAGTCATTCATGTCAGCAAGCAATTCCAATCAGTCATGAATGGGCACCAATTTGACAACTGTCACTAATGTATGGTTAAAACAACACTGAGTTGGGGGAAGAAAAGTCTTGTTTGTTTTTAAACAGGCTGTAAAATGGTTTGTTTACTTATCATGTAACAAGCTTGATTAAATCAAATATAAACACATTTAAAAAACTTTATTGATGTATGTGTTTGCTGAAATGTTTATGTGCATGAAAGGTTTACCAAAATGTGTAACATTCAATAACTCTTAACTGAGAACTCATAAAACAGAGAGAACAAAAATTATTATTGAACATAAAACACCTAGCACAAAATGAGCATATTGATGAATAAAATTTATTGAAAGGATCTTAGATTTTAATTCCAGGAAGAAATCATGTCCTTTCCTGAAATGAAAACATTGATAGAGAGGAAGATGGAAATGAGATTCATGTCTGGGAGTTTGGAGTCATTATTGGTTAAATTTATTTTCTTGTAAATAATAAATAGTATTTATTTACAAACAACATTCAAGTTGTATTGTCATAATGTAATATGGTAGTGTCAAAATTTTATTTTATATTTTCTAGGTCATCAGTCCAATATAAATTCTCTGTTGAGACAGCAGTTTCTTGGAGTTTTGAGTCATTATTGGGTAAAGTATATTTTTATGAAAGTATGAAATAGTATTTAATTACATAAAACAATCAAGTTGTATTGTCGTTATATATTATTTTAGTGTCAAAATTGTATTTTATATTTTAAATGAGTTAACATTCAAAACCCATAGAAATTCCAAGTTGGAACGGCCATGTCTGAGAGTTTTGACTCATTATTGGGTAAAGTTTATTTTTCTGTAAGTATGAAATAGTATTCAATTACATAAAACAATCAAGTTGTATTGTCGTAATATCATATCTTAGTGTCAAAATTTTATTTCATATCTTTAATGAGTTATCAGTCAAAACCTATAGAAATTCCAAGTTGGGACGGCCATATCTGAGAGTTCGGAGTCCTATACGGTTAATTTTTATTTTTCTAAATTTATAAAATAGAATAAACTTTCATATTTCAATCAAGTTATAGTGTCGTAATATCATATCTTAGTGTGAACATTTTATTTTATATTTTTAATGAGTTAGCAGTCAAAACCGTCAGAAATTCCAAGTTGGAACGGCCATGTCTGAGAGTTTTGAGTCATTATTGGGTAAAGTTTATTTTTCTGTAAGTATGAAATAGTATTTAATTACATAAAACAATCAAATTGTATTGTCGGAATATCATATCTTAGTGTCAAAATTTTATTTTATATTTTTAATGAGTTAGCAGTCAAAACCTATAGAAATTCCAAGTTGGGACGGCCATATCTGAGAGTTCGGAGTCCTATACGGTTAATTTTTATTTTTCTAAATTTATAAAATAGAATAAACTTTCATATTTCAATCAAGTTATAGTGTCGTAATATCATATCTTAGTGTGAACATTTTATTTTATATTTTAATGAGTTAGCAGTCAAAACCGTCAGAAATTCCAAGTTGGAACGGCCATGTCTGAGAGTTTTGAGTCAGTATTGGGTAAAGTTTATTTTTCTGTAAGTATGAAATAGTATTTAATTACATAAAACAATCAAATTGTATTGTCGTAATATAATATTTTAGTGTCAAAATTTTATTTTATATTTTTAATGAGTTAGCAGTCAAAACCTATAGAAATTCCAAGTTGGGACGGCCATGTCTGTTATTTTGGAGTCATTTATGGTTAATGTTTATTTTACTGAATGTATAAAATAGTATAAACTTACATAATACAATCAAGTTATAGTGTAGGAATTTCATATCTTAGTGTGAAAATTGTATTTTATATTTTAATGAGTTAGCAGTTAAAACCGATAGAAATTCCAAGTTGGGACGGCCATGTCTGAGAGTTTTGAGTCATTATTGTGTAAAGCTTATTTTTCTGTAAGTATGAAATAGTATTTAATTACATAAAACAATCAAGTTGTATTGTCGTAATATAATATTTTAGTGTGAAAATTTTATTTTATATTCTTAATGAGTGAGCACTCAAAACCGTCAGAAATTCCAAGTTGGGACGGCCAAGTCTGAAAGTTTTGAGTCATTATTGGGTAAAGTTTATTTTTCTGTATGGATGAAATAGTATTTAATTACATAAAACAATCAAGTAATTTTGACGTAATATAAAATTTTAGTGTCAAAATTTTATTTTATATTTTTAATGAGTTTGCAGTCAAAACCATCAGAAATTCCAAGTTGGAACGGCCATGTCTGAGAGTTCGGAGTCATTTACGGTTAATGTTTATTTTACTGAATGTATAAAATAGTATAAACTTACATAATACAATCAAGTTGTTTTGTCGTAAGATAATATTTTAGTGTCAACATTTTATTTTGTATTCTTAATGAGTGAGCACTCAAAACCGTCAGAAATTCCAAGTTGGGACGGCCATGTCTGAGAGTTTTGAGTCATTATTGGGTAAAGTTTATTTTTCTGTAAGTATGAAATAGTATTTAATTACATAAAACAATCAAGTAATTTTGACGTAATATAATATTTTAGTGTCAAAATTGTATTTTATATTTTTAATGAGTTTGCAGTCAAAACCATCAGAAATTCCAAGTTGGAACGGCCATGTCTGTTACTTTGGAGTCATTTATGGTTAATGTTTATTTTTCTGTATGGATGAAATAGTATTCAATTACATAAAACAATCAAGTTGTATGTGGTAATATCATATCTTAGTGTCAAAATTTTATTTCATATCTTTAATGAGTTATCAGTCAAAACCTATAGAAATTCCAAGTTGGGACGGCCATGTCTGTTACTTTGGAGTCCTATACGGTTAATTTATATTTTTCTAAATTTATAAAATAGAATAAACTTTCATAATACAATCAAGTTATAGTGTCGTAATATCATATCTTAGTGTGAACATTTTATTTTATATTTTTAATGAGTTAGCAGTCAAAACCGTCAGAAATTCCAAGTTGGGACGACCATGTCTGAGAGTTTTGAGTCATTATTGGGTAAAGTTTATTTTTCTGTAAGTATGAAATAGTATTTAATTACATAAAACAATCAAATTGTATTGTCGTAATATAATATTTTAGTGTCAAAATTTTATTTTATATTTTTAATGAGTTAGCAGTCCAAACCTATAGAAATTCCAAGTTGGGACGGCCATGTCTGTTACTTTGGAGTCATTTATGGTTAATGTTTATTTTACTGAATGTATAAAATAGTATAAACTTACATAATACAATCAAGTTATAGTGTAGGAATATCATATCTTAGTGTGAAAATTGTATTTTATATTTTAATGAGTTAGCAGTTAAAACCGATAGAAATTCCAAGTTGGGACGGCCATGTCTGAGAGTTTTGAGTCATTATTGTGTAAAGCTTATTTTTCTGTAAGTATGAAATAGTATTTAATTACATAAAACAATCAAGTTGTATTGTCGTAATATAATATTTTAGTGTGAAAATTTTATTTTATATTCTTAATGAGTGAGCACTCAAAACCGTCAGAAATTCCAAGTTGGGACGGCCAAGTCTGAAAGTTTTGAGTCATTATTGGGTAAAGTTTATTTTTCTGTATGGATGAAATAGTATTTAATTACATAAAACAATCAAGTTGTATTGTCGTAATATCATATCTTAGTGTCAAAATTTTATTTCATATCTTTAATGAGTTATCAGTCAAAACCGTCAGAAATTCCAAGTTGGGACGGCCATGTCTGAGAGTTCGGAGTCATTTACGGTTAATGTTTATTTTACTGAATGTATAAAATAGTATAAACTTACATAATACAATCAAGTTATTTTGTCGTAAGATAATATTTTAGTTTCAAAATTGTATTTTATATTCTTAATGAGTGAGCACTCAAAACCGTCAGAAATTCCAAGTTGGGACGGCCATGTCTGAGAGTTTTGAGTCATAATTGGGTAAAGTTTATTTTTCTTTAAGTATGAAATAGTATTTAATTACATAAATCAATCAAGTAATTTTGTCGTAATATAATATTTTAGTGTCAAAATTGTATCTTATATTTTTAATGAGTTTGCAGTCAAAAGCATTAGAAATTCCAAGTTGGGACGGCCATGTCTGAGAGTTCGGAGTCATTTACGGTTAATGTTTATTTTTCTGAATGTATAAAATGATATAAACTTACATAATACAATCAAGTTATTGTGTAGGAATATCATATCTTAGTGACTGAATTTTATTTTATATTTTTAATGATTTAGCAGTTAAAACTGATAGAAATTCCAAGTTGGGACGGCCATGTCTGAGAGTTTTGAGTCATTATTGTGTAAAGCTTATTTTTCTCTAAGTATGAAATAGTATTTAATTACATAAAACAATCAAGTTATATTGTCGTAATATCATATTTTAGTGTCAAAATTTTATTTTATATTTTTAATGAGTTAACAGTCAAAACCTTCAGAAATTCCAAGTTGGGACGGCCATGTCTGAGAGTTCGGAGTCATTTACGGTTAATGTTTATTTTACTGAATGTATAAAATAGTATAAACTTACATAATACAATCAAGTTATTTTGTATCAATCATTATGTAAATTACTATTTATTAATAAACATTAATCGTAAATGACTCCGAACTCTCAGACATGGCCGTCCCAACTTGGAATTTCTGATGGTTTTGACTGCAAACTCATTAAAAATATAAAATAAAATTTTGACACTAACATATGATATTACGACAATACAACTTGATTGTTTTATGTAATTAAATACTATTTCATACTTGCAGAAAAATAAACTTTACCCAATAATAAGTCAAAACTCTCAGACATTGCCGTCCCAACTTGGAATTTCCATCAGTTTTAACTGCTAACTCATTAAAAATATAAAATAAAATTCAGTCACTAAGATATGATATTCCTACACAATAACTTGATTGTATTATGTAAGTTTATATCATTTTATACATTCAGAAAAATAAATATTAACCGTAAATGACTCCGAACTCTCAGACATGGCCGTCCCAACTTGGAATTTCTGAAGGTTTTGACTGCTAACTCATTAAGAATATAAAATAAAATTTTGACACTAAAATATTATCTTACGACAAAATAACTTGATTGTATTATGTACGTTTATACTATTTTATACATTCAGTAAAATAAACATTAACCGTAAATGACTCCGAACTCTCAGACATGGCCGTCCAAACTTGGAATTTCTGAAGGTTTTGACTGCAAACTCATTAAAAATATAAAATACAATTTTGGCACTAAAATATTATATTACGACAAAATTACTTGATTGTTTTATGTAATTAAATACTATTTCATACTTACAGAAAAATAAACTTTACACAATAATGACTCAAAACTCTCAGACATGGCCGTCCCAACTTGGAATTTCTGACGGTTTTGAGTGCTCACTCATTAATAATATAAAATAAAATTTTGACACTAAAATATTATATTACGACAATATAACTTGATTGTTTTATGTAATTAAATACTATTTCATACTTAGAGAAAAATAAGCTTTACACAATAATGACTCAAAACTCTCAGACATGGCCGTCCCAACTTGGAATTTCTGAAGGTTTTGACTGCTAACTCATTAAGAATATAAAATAAAATTTTGACACTAAAATATTATCTTACGACAATACAACTTGATTGTTTTATGTAATTAAATACTATTTCATACTTGCAGAAAAATAAACTTTACCCAATAATAAGTCAAAACTCTCAGACATTGCCGTCCCAACTTGGAATTTCCATCAGTTTTAACTGCTAACTCATTAAAAATATAAAATAAAATTCCGTCACTAAGATATGATATTCCTACACAATAACTTGATTGTATTATGTAAGTTTATATCATTTTATACATTCAGAAAAATAAACATTAACCGTAAATGACTCCGAACTCTCAGACATGGCCGTCCCAACTTGGAATTTCTGAAGGTTTTGACTGCTAACTCATTAAGAATATAAAATAAAATTTTGACACTAAAATATTATCTTACGACAAAATAACTTGATTGTATTATGTACGTTTATACTATTTTATACATTCAGTAAAATAAACATTAACCGTAAATGACTCCGAACTCTCAGACATGGCCGTCCCAACTTGGAATTTCTGAAGGTTTTGACTGCAAACTCATTAAAAATATAAAATACAATTTTGGCACTAAAATATTATATTACGACAAAATTACTTGATTGTTTTATGTAATTAAATACTATTTCATACTTACAGAAAAATAAACTTTACACAATAATGACTCAAAACTCTCAGACATGGCCGTCCCAACTTGGAATTTCTGACGGTTTTGAGTGCTCACTCATTAATAATATAAAATAAAATTTTGACACTAAAATATTATATTACGACAATATAACTTGATTGTTTTATGTAATTAAATACTATTTCATACTTAGAGAAAAATAAGCTTTACACAATAATGACTCAAAACTCTCAGACATGGCTGTCCCAACTTGGAATTTCTATCGGTTTTGAGTGCTAACTCATTAAGAATATAAAATAAAATTTTGACACTAAAATATTATCTTACGACAATACAACTTGATTGTTTTATGTAATTAAATACTATTTCATACTTGCAGAAAAATAAACTTTACCCAATAATAAGTCAAAACTCTCAGACATTGCCGTCCCAACTTGGAATTTCCATCAGTTTTAACTGCTAACTCATTAAAATATAAAATAAAATTCCGTCACTAAGATATGATATTCCTACACAATAACTTGATTGTATTAAGTAAGTTTATATCATTTTATACATTCAGAAAAATAAACATTAACCGTAAATGACTCCGAACTCTCAGACATGGCCGTCCCAACTTGGAATTTCTGAAGGTTTTGACTGCTAACTCATTAAGAATATAAAATAAAATTTTGACACTAAAATATTATCTTACGACAAAATAACTTGATTGTATTATGTACGTTTATACTATTTTATACATTCAGTAAAATAAACATTAACCGTAAATGACTCCGAACTCTCAGACATGGCCGTCCCAACTTGGAATTTCTGAAGGTTTTGACTGCAAACTCATTAAAAATATAAAATACAATTTTGGCACTAAAATATTATATTACGACAAAATTACTTGATTGTTTTATGTAATTAAATACTATTTCATACTTACAGAAAAATAACTTTACACAATAATGACTCAAAACTCTCAGACATGGCCGTCCCAACTTGGAATTTCTGATGGTTTTGAGTGCTCACTCATTAAGAATACAAAATAAAATGTTGACACTAAAATATTATCTTACGACAAAATAACTTGATTGGATTATGTAAGTTTATACTATTTTATACATTCAGTAAAATAAACATTAACCGTAAATGACTCCGAACTCTCAGACATGGCCGTCCCAACTTGGAATTTCTGACGGTTTTGACTGATAACTCATTAAAGATATGAAATAAAATTTTGACACTAAGATATGATATTACGACAATACAACTTAATTGTTTTATGTAATTAAATACTATTTCATCCATACAGAAAAATAAACTTTACCCAATAATGACTCAAAACTTTCAGACTTGGCCGTCCCAACTTGGAATTTCTGACGGTTTTGAGTGCTCACTCATTAAGAAGATAAAATAAAATTTTCACACTAAAATATTATTTTACGACAATACAACTTGATTGTTTTATGTAATTAAATACTATTTCATACTTACAGAAAAATAAGCTTTACCCAATAATGACTCAAAACTCTCAGACATGGCCGTCCCAACTTGGAATTTCTATAGGTTTTGACTGCTAACTCATTAAAAATATTAAAAAAAATTTTGACACTAAAATATTATATTACGACAATACAATTTGATTGTTTTATGTAATTAAATACTATTTCATACTTACAGAAAAATAAACTTTACCCAATAATGACTCAAAACTCTCAGACATGGTCGTCCCAACTTGAAATTTCTGACGGTTTTGACTGCTAACTCATTAAAAATATAAAATAAAATGTTCACACTAAGATATGATATTACGACACTATAACTTGATTGTATTATGAAAGTTTATTCTATTTCATAAATTTAGAAAAATAAAAATTAACCGTATAGGACTCCAAAGTAACAGACATGGCCGTCCCAACTTGGAATTTCTATAGGTTTTGAATGTTAACTCATTTAAAATATAAAATACAATTTTGACACTAAAATAATATATAACGACAATACAACTTGATTGTTTTATGTAATTAAATACTATTTCATACTTTCATAAAAATAAACTTTACCCAATAATGACTCAAAACTCCAAGAAACTGCTGTCCCAACAGAGAATTTATGTTGGTTTTGACTGATGACTTAGAAAATATAAAATAAAATTTTGACACTACCATATTACATTATGACAATACAACTTGAATGTTGTTTGTAAATAAATACTATTTATTATTTACAAGAAAATAAACTTTAACCAATAATGACTCCAAACTCCCAGACATGAATCTCATTTCCATCTTCCTCTCTATCAATGTTTTCATTTCAGGAAAGGACATGATTTCTTCCTGGAATTAAAATCTAAGATCCTTTCAATAAATTGTTTTAACCAAACATTAGTGACAGTTGTCAAATTGGTGCCCATTCATGACTGATTGGAATTGCTTGCTGACATGAATGACTCAATGTCAGTCTCTAATTCTCTAACATGCCAAGCTGTCAGATTAACTTACCCACAGTGCTTAGTTTAGGAATGGATAGCGTTGTAACACACATTGAGAAAGGCGTTTACATTGGATTTCTATGTACATTTGGATTATTCATTTCTTTGTATAAGGTAAGCTGGTTTCACATTTGAAGGCGATATTATCTATAGTAAATAAATAAAGAGGGTCTATTTGTTGATTTTCTTAATACAGATATTTCATAGTATATCAAATACAGATAAGTTTATTCACATTTATGTTCATTTTCAAATAAAGGTAGCTTGGTTTGTGCTGTTAGTTGCTTACGTTGTTTCTTATTTTGTTTACTTTGACCGAAAAAGAACAGAAAATGATGAATACTAAATCATCGATGTGTTATGAAGCGTAATTTCAAATAAAAATGATCATTAAATGAATGTTGACATCGTGTTTTTACATACTTGTTGTGTTCACTCGCTTGTAGAAGGTGGGAGTTGAATCCAAGCCCGTAAGTCGAGTAAATCAACATCAAATTACATTTTTCTTGTGCGTGTCAAACGTATATACCGTTAGTATTAATAAATATCATTTTTAACACAATTCATGTTTAAATAAGATAATTACATGCATGTTTTAATATTCCCCGTCCCATCTTAAGATGGGACGTCCCAACTTAGGATTCCAAGTTGGGACGCGTCCCATCTTAAGATGGGGCGGATCCGCAGTTGGGATGATACATATACAAATAGTGTCTGACTCTTATGGAAGCCAAATTAGATACCATGAAATTCCCTAAGTATCTTTTGATTATGTTTGATATGATATCTTAAGTCACTTTGTGGATCTAATTCCGGTGGACATCACCATGTTTGCTATCCATTAAAACAGTACACAAGTGTGTTAGTAAAATATAGAACTACGATGGTAGACAAATAATCAATGGACCTACTTACCACAACCAATGCTTCTGTATGATGGTAATGTTCCTTGTGGGCATTCAATCTCTACCGGTGTGTTCACGACGGTTACCCCTGATCGTGAACTCACTGGTGTACCAAGAAGCTTCGAGTCGTCCTGCTTCACATCGTCTTTCACTGCCTGTAGCACTTCTAGTGAACGCTTCTCAGCAGCTTTGAACGCAGTTTTCGGTTCCTCCTCTTCAGCCATAGGGGCGACAATTTCAAAGTGAACTCTTACCGGGTTTGTATCGCTGATACTACGCTTAATGGCGATTGCCCCACATGTAACCTGCAAGAGACGTGTATTAGTTTGATTATGTTACGTCAAACGAGGATTTGTAACTATTGTAGATTCGTGACTTCTCATATTGTAGCAATATCCTATTCGTCATGTAACTCTTGCTATCAATACTGAATATTGGCATTTAAGGCATATAAACGCAACAATGTCAATTGAACATTATTACGGTACGTTAAATATAGTAAAGGCATTCACTTTTTGTAGTATGATAGTATTGGAATATTTTCTTTCCTTTACGTTTATGAAACGCACCAATCTAGTTAAAATTAGCTAATTAAAGTCCTGTAACGTAAAAACTTACAGCTGGTTTTAACTAGATTGGTAGAAACTTACATGCAGTCACCGGAAACAAAACTCTAGTCAATGCTCAAGAATAGTGGAAATGAACTATTGTTTACAAGAACCTTGCAATCTAACCCAGACAAGATTTTAGTTTAGTAAAGTATAGAATCAACAGGACTAGCGTTTTTTTGCCATTCATTTCGCAAACATAACACAGGTTGATTCGCCGGTGCATATGTGTACTCTACTCACCGGCAATGTCTTCGACAAATATCAAAAAAAGTTGAAAGGTAATATGACTCAAGGGAACGCAGCAATCAGAACCATTGTTATTTTGCAGTTAAGTGTTACTCATTTTGTACCTTTAATTGCATTTTATAATTTCATATTATCACTATTTTGTACAATTATGGAAGGTTATATACTATGTTAAACAGGTTTGTGAATTCTTACCTCGACGTTTTCAAGAGCTAAACCCGAATCATCAATAAACGTGCTAAAGGGACTTCTTCTAAGAGCCGCCAAAAAGTTATCTTTGATTTTCTGGATTGTGGCATCGTCAGTGCAAGCACCGTCAAAATAGTATATATCGGCTGTCATCCGGGTTTCAAGGGCATGTCTTGTTGCTTTGCAAAACAATCGTTCAGAATTACGACAAAATAATACTCTATAATTCTATTTTGTTTAATAATATATTTAATCTAAAAAAAAACAATTTTCTTTAGGGTTTAAAATAGAAATTAAATAATTCTAATATCATGTAAGTCACTATGAGTATTTCACGTAAATTTATATAGAAAATTACTCTGATCATCTTACCGACACACGGAGGTATGTAACCATCGAAATCCCATAACCCAGAATTTAAACAAACAAAAAGCTTCCAGGAGTGAAAGTCGGGCCCAATGTCGGTTCCCGTCATGCATTGCATCTGACAGAAACTTCCGTCCAGCCACAGGTCACAGGCCAGAGCGCCATTATCCGGAGGAGTCAAAGTTGGACATCCGGTCATTGCTTAAACAGAAAATACTTTTAGAATGAACTTAAATGTTAAAAGTGTACCTTAATGTTTTATTTCAATAAGATATATATTTCTCTCCTTGACATGTATAATCATTTAACAAAAATTATAACATTGTAGCTAAAATGTCTTTGATAAATCGTTTTGTATCCTTGGCGTTCATTTGAATAGGGAAATGTTGAAGGGCAACCCTGTGAGTGGTTCGAGACACATAAGACAAACTATAACTGACCAATGACGGAATGTAGTTACAACGGTGAAGGAAAAAACGTACTGTTGTGTGCATCAAATGGTCAAACAATGTTTAACCTTTTAGCATTCAAACATGAGTTGATAGTATATGATAGCTTTGACAAGAACAATCCATGTAAATCTCTGTTCTATGCATATACAAAGCTGCTTATAAATTCAAGATTTCCATGGGGAACCTGTATTCCTTTCACAATTGTGCTTTTGGAACGAGTTAAAATTGAAATGAGAAACACCATATGTGTACAACTATTTTCGTAATAAAATCAAGAAATATGTCATAAATAAAATCAAGGAGTTGCTCATTAAGTACCTGAACATGATGGTTGTTCGTTGATCTTCCAAAAGGCGTACGGAGTGTCTGTACTGGACATTTCACACACGGACATTGAGGATCCCTGTAGAGAGTACCCGGACTCACAGCTGTAGTCGCACAGAGCTCCGTACTTGTACCCGTTTGGACAACTCACACTCATGTAGGGCAGTGGGTATTGGGCGAAACATTTCAGTTCTGGATTAAACATATGACCGATTAAGATACATAGAATATTAAAAATTGCTTTCTGATATCAAACATGTCAACACAAGTTACAAAAGGTACAAACACCAGTGTATGCCTTTCTAAAACTCTAGATACAAATGGATAGGTGGTATATCATGATCTCTCATAAGAAATATATCCTTTGAAGCACAATTTTAATGATATATCTGATTATTTTGAAAGAGATAAGGTAGGTTTTGTGCATCTTTAGTAGAAAATATCTGGAGACAGTATGTTAAAGTGTTGATAATACCTTTGACTACGACTTTGAACTTGCATTGTTTGGCCTTGTTACCAGCGGCGTCGACTGCATCATACACGACCTCATACACACCAGCTTTATGATATGCGTTGTTTTCTATACCGGAAGTCTGAGAGACCAAGATGTCGGCTCCACTGTTGTCAGAAGCTCTAGGAACGGCCCATGATACCAGACCTTTTGACGAGTTTTTACCAGCGAAGTACGTCAAAACTCTTGGACAGTCAATGAATGTCGGGGGTTCGGAATCTATATGGACGTAAACATTATGCGATCTAAGCTACATAATCATCAAAATCTGGCTGTACAACATGAACATGAAGAAATTGAAAATTGAAAAGTGAATATGTATACATGGATTGTATCAAAATAAGCTAAATGAACTACATTTGACCCTATATATTTACATGATAACAAAGACGAAAAATACAATGGGATGAACCATATGATTAACCCTTGTGTGATAGAATTAATGAAGATTGAATAGAATGTATGCAGTGACCTGTACACTCTGGAACATCTCCTCGCCACCTCCCATTGAAGGCACAGACCCGGACACGTGACAGTCCTTGTTTGACGTCATATCCGGCCCTGCATGTGTAACTGCAAGCACTTTTAAAGTTGAATCCATCGGTGCATTCAAACGTTCCGTCAGAAATAGGATCCGGACCAGGACAGGTGACAACTGTAAACATTTACAACATTCCATTTAATAAGAAGAACATTTAGTTAAGGGCATTGAATAGAATATTCAATCTTTTCAGTTCATTGATTTTTATTAACGAAATAGATTTGACATGTCGTTAAATCGTCTTGTAATAATTCAAAGGCAGACAGTCTGACGTGATACCTTTTGCAAATATAGACATATAACATTCACCTTCGACTTCACAGACAGCATACACATCAAATTTCATATACATCTTTGATTATAGAAAATACTTTTCTTTCCTTCTGAATGTTGGCTGATATAATAAGGAACATTATAGGATATGACTGATACGTGATTACATACCAGGTATCAGAGACTGACCAATCGGACATTTTAAAGAAAGATTGTTGTTGAAAGCATATGCGCCTGTAGTCAACCCTGATACTATTTCAATGATCTCGTGATTCATGTAGACAGTTATTCTCTAACTAGATATTATCGCAACTCCTCAAACGAACGAACTTAATTGAAAATATCATATCAACTTTGCAAATTCCTGTTGAAAACGTTTGTCAACGTAATGAATTAGTTTCTTCACAAACTACAATTATATTTTATATTTCGCGTTTTGTGAAACGATTGTTATGACATCTTACATAATGTTAGTGTTGTTTCAGGTGAAATAGGAAACCTAGATACTACATATACGTAACGATACCTTCACAATGAGGTTCAACAGAGGACCACAGTCCGGATTTGTCACAGTCTCTCCGTCTCAGACCGGATATCTTGTAACCATAGTAACAGCCGTAGTTACAGGTGGTACCGTAGACGAAGTCACTACTAGGATGACACGTGTAGTATCCATTCCGGAACCCGGGATTTGGACCAGGGGAACATCTTATCACTGTAAAACATTAAAACAAATCTATTTACTTAACAGGACTTTTTGCATATGGATATCATACATTGCAGATACGGTTCCTCTTTGATGAAAATACCAATAACTATGGACGGACATTTGTCAAGAGGAACGGATACCGGGCGCCAAACCGTAAACTTTATGAGCCAACAGATTGATCAAACGTTTGAAATATATGCCATACCTAAGTAAACGTGACAATTGCTGAATGCAAAATAAACGTATTGCAACACAATATTTGTATAAAAGAGAAAAGAAAATCGAATGTAAAATGTGTTTAAACTTATACTTGATTGAATGATGACCATACCTTCAACTGTGATGGTCATCTTGCAGGAACCAGAATTTCCTGAATTGTCACTTGCATGGTAGTAGATGTAGGTGACCCCTTGAAACACGAAGTTTGGACCCTTCCAACTTGACCGCTTTGCACTGAAATAAACAACACGTGTATCATCGCTCTACCTCGAGACCTCTTAAGAAATTGCATGCCTTCAAAAAAAATTGTTTTGAGGCAAATAATGCATATATACATGTACATAATGCATGATTTTACATACTAGTGGGATAAATAGAATAATTCAGCTTTTGTCTTAGCTGAGGGTATGAAAATAATTCTTATGCCACCCGTTTTGAACAATCAATATCTCCAGTTAATATTAGTGCACAACTGATTTTAGAAATGCCTTATATTGAATCCTGGCACTTCACTTTCGTATGGTTTGCAGGTTGATCTGAGGGAATGATAAGTATTTTGTTGCATCAGTAAAAGGCTCAATGAATAAATATATACTCATATGGCTTAAAACTGTCAATTTTTACAAGGAAATGCATGCCTTTTATACTTTTGTCAACAACTTTAACAATATGTATCCCTGCATAAACCCTGCACGATGTCTAATTATTCACCTCACGTCAGAATTCTATCTGAACCTTGAAATAGAGTATCATGAATGACAAGCAAAATAATTTAAAATTTGCTTATCTTCATCCATTTAAACCCGTAAATCAACATATTCCTTATTTAAAGTTGTTGATATATATTTTTTCACTGTTCTCACGTTGAATGAAACAGTGGTTAGGACAATAAGTTCGAAAGAAATGAATTATGGTGGCTGATGTGCCCATTTCCCTTAGTTTCTTTGCTATTTCGTGTCAACTAAAAGCTAAAACTAAAAAGTGATGCGAAAAAGCAAAAAAAGTTCAAAAACGGTGCGAAAAAAATGAAATTGCAATACGAATGAAGGATGCAAAGCAGTGATAGAGCGATGCAAAATTGCGAAAAAGTGAACAATGCAAAAGTTCTACGTGCCTTTGCGCTAAAAATAGAGGGCAGGTTGGGGGATTACTGTTTGAAGCGTTCATCTGGCTCTCATATAACCTATAGCAAGAGGCTGTATGTATTGCGGTTAGTGAAGAGAATTTCGAAACCGCGAGAAACGCGAAATTTCACAAAAATTTTAGTTTCGAAAATAGCCAAAAATCTATCATTACGGCCGAAAACCGCTTCGGGCTTTCTCGAATTGCGTTGCCCACATTTTGGTGAAATTTTGACTTTGAGGGGAGAAAACCAAAACAAAAACGGAAGTAAAAAATTGGGCTCGTACATATCTAAGTTAGGTGATAATCTACAAACATTGGAAGTGTCATGAAAATCGGTATAGTCACTCTATAACTATAGTCAAAGGGCTTACGCACTTAACGTTTTTCTTACTTTTCTATCTTCATATTATATGCGTTTTGTTTTAACATTCGGTAAGATAAATTCGTTATACCATTCGAGGCGGGGTGCATGGGTAGATATCAGCCTCTCGCTTGGTGTTATGCAACTCGCCTTCGACTCGTCGCATAACACCAAGCTCAAGGCTGATGGTCTAACTTATAATGTAAATCCGGGTAAGAACAATAGGTCTTCAGACTTTATTAAGACCAAATAAAGATATTGTCTTTATAAAAGTTCACCTAATCGTTCCATCCACATTATCCACTGCAGATACGACTGATTCGTCCCACGACACCCTGGTGTTAACCTGAACTGGGTCAGCGTAACGGTGTATGTCGGGGGGACAGCTAACAGTTGGGGGTGTCTGGTCTGAAAAAGATATTCAAATTCACTTTGAACACGGCTCTCTTGTCTCGTTTGTCCAAATTATGTTCTATGTGGTATTTTAGCATTCGATGACATGGTATCATGAAAAATGTCTTCTCTTGAGTTATAACCTTCATTTTGGAAAGCAGCGTTTTTATATTTGATAACATCTTAATGAACATTAGCATTTCGCTAAATAGTAAGCCCTACGAACGGTAGAAATAGTAATTGTATAACAAGTTTGAGATTATCGGTTGTCCTAGGTCTATGGTTGTTTTGGCAAGTACTACACAACATATTGCTGCACTATTGTTAAAGTCAGCGATGAAAGATAACCTTAACATTATCTTACTATAATCATACTTACCTGACGATCCGCCAGATCTCCCATTGAAAAGGCCGCCAATAATTATACCACCAATGATCCATCCTAAGAAACGTTTTTCTCTATGCCGTGGCTTCTCAGCAGCATCTAAAACAAAAAAAATAAAAATACGCATACTGTTCTTTTAGTATTCTTTTAACCTAAATAAAGCATTTAATAAGAGGATTCAAATAATCATTAATCATAAATGTGCATGTATTTAGTACATTACGTCTAAGAGCCAAACGTCTGCTTCGTTTAGAGTAATTACTTTTGATTTCTTGAGAAGAAAGTTTGAATGTTTAACAAAATTGTGATCAAGCTAAGACCTAAAAACATGAACAATTATTGCACATATCGCTCGCTTTCATGTACTCAAATATCCGGTATTTTAAGATGTAAAGTAGATCAAGAAAGCGGAAAGAATCAAGAACATAAACACACTACTATCAGTTTTGTTATGTCATTGAAAATGTGTGACGATCTTTTTAATAATATTAATAATAGCCTTCTTATACCGCGCATATATCCATGACAAAGCATGCTCAAAGCGCCATGAGTATATTATTACCCTGGAGGGATAGTATTTTCGGTGCCGCCGAAAAACAAGCGCTCCGCGCGACCGTATAGGTCCATACTTCCCCCTTGTTCAGGTACCAATTTGTACAGCTGGGTGAACTGAGTGCAATGTGGATGAAGTGTCTTGCCCAGGAACACAACACAGAATAAGATCCTAGTCACAAATTGTTGATGTCTCCACCGAGATTCAAACCCGGGTCTCTGGCGTGAGAGGCAAGCATGTTAACCACTACAGCACTATGTTTGGTTTATGTTTCAGAACCATTAACATACTGTCTGTGACTGCCTTCTAAACGCTATCATTATAACGATCATTACATCCTGCTACATCAGCGTATATGTCTCCCCTAATGCTACAACCTATCCCCTGATATCCTCCTATACTCTTCTGTCGTATCGCTGACGTGTGGTTGCTCAGCGCTATTCATAGCCTGTCTGTTTTCAGTCAAACTATTTCGAACTCCATACACTGTTGTCTAGTGATGTCGCACGTGGAAATCTAAGAGCGCGCTATTTGGAGCTTAGCGGGACACTGCAACGAGAATCAGATTTATTATCTAATAGCACTTCGATTGGTTAATTTGCATCACGAGGTGAGCACGGGGAACGAAGCCAAGAAACCAGTTTGCCGCTATCGCTGAAAGGGCATTATTTGATTGGCTTGCTAGATATAGCGATACGACAGAAGAGTATAGGAGGATATCAGGGGATAGGTTGTAGCATTAGCGGAGACATATAAGCTGATGTAGCAGGATGGTATCATTATTAACTAGTAGATTGCGACATTGGACATAACGACGATGTCATTGGTACAAAATTTTCAACATAACGTCTTTTCGCACACCTCTCATTGAATTATCAATCAGATCTTCAACTTTTGTGGTTAGTGTGCCTTTAGCCCTGCAATATTTTCTGCGATTTTAGTTTTTCTGATAGTTCTTCTGATTCGATTTCATCGCGTACTTCAAAACTTCTTTAGTAATGTAGCGAACATGTGAAAGAGATGGTTTAAACAACAGACAACATACCGGGGAGACAAGGAGATGGTTTAAACAACAGACAACATACCGGGGAGACAAGGAGATGGTGACCATTCACCAGAGGTACAGAGAGCAGTACGTGGACTCTCTCGTCCAACACAAGTCACATAACAGGAAGTTCCATCCCCCACATCTGATGCGCCGTCATGATGAACATCCAACCCTCTTGCGTCCTTACATGCCTTAACTTCAGCGTTGATTGCAGATAACTGACATCTGCTTGACTGCAGAAACACGCAAAAGAAACAAATGTTTAAGATTCTTCATCTACATCTCTCAACTGAAATAAAACTCTAGGCAAATCATGGATGGATGTAAAGAAGTTCCGCTTGGATATAAAGAAGTCTTTATTTCGGTATATGTATAAGCATCATGGCCTACAGTTTCAAATAACTAGATGCTTAAAATGAACTAAGATTTCAAGTCAGACTTGTATATAACTGCAATCAGCTCCGGCGTTCATACTAGCTTTACTCACTATGAAATACAATTATCAATGGCATTATCATTAGTTATAACCATCAATACCTGATGGTAAGATACTATTACGTTTTCCATATGCTTCAGAATCTGTATTACATTCTATCCTATGACAGACAGCTCAATCATATCCGAGCAAGCCGCTGTTCTTATGAACAATAATCCCTGGGTTTCGGCAGATTGCTTAGCGGCAAAACGTTGCAACACAAGATATCTTCTTTATTTGCAGCCAATGAAAACACGTTATGGTTACCTTTGTTTGTGAGCATCCTAAACTGCCGAATGGTGACATTGAACACATGCCATACCTTTATATTTATTTTTTTATTTACAGTGACAGGAAAAAAATAAACAATAGAATATGGATTGTTTTTTTATGTAAAGATAGTATTGTTTGCACAGTGTAAATGGTTATGTATTTTATGATAAATTCTATTTTTTATAATTAACTTAAAAAACTAATGAGAGGGCCAAAAACGATGTCTTGTAAAAGGGAGAGTGACCCACCTGGATGTTGAATTAGCTTTGCCGAAGCATACGGAACTGACCGAGACTTTGCGAATGATCACTTTTGAAACGGCGTCGGTGATTGTACAAATACCTTGGATTGCCTCCAATCAGACTTCTACCTTTCTATCCTATGTATTAGACTAATAAGAACAGAGGCTTGATTGGATACTACTGAGCTGCCTTTGTTGGGAGAGAATGTCTGTATTGTTGATACAAAGTTGGCGGTGTTCTCTTACTTCACCACTTTCCTGTCAGTCGGTCATTATTTCTATCATATCTTTCTTGTAAGTGTGTTGTTTTAGGTATATTCTAAAGCTACATTTGAAATTGTACAGTTCATATTGTATTTCAAATGTTGGTATGTTTCCTTCACTGATTTATGAATGAAGTGTGTAGTACTATAAAGAATGTACGAACACGTGCTTCTTGCGTGTCAAAGCAGAAGGCACGTGCTTCTTGCTTGTCAAAGCAGAAGGCACGAAGTAAATGTTCTGGGCCTGCAAACTTGCGCTCCATGAATAATTATGAGACTCCTTCAAGACAAAGTTTCAAAGTTGTCCATTTCGTTTTTTATTTTATAGATCTAAGACGAGTTTTAGCGTCCACATTTCAAGTGACAGTGGTTTGTACTTAAGAAACCCTTCCCTGGGATTTCCAATAACAAGCTACTTTAATCATTCCCATTTAGCCGAAAGTCTACACTAATGAACTTTTATGAATAGTTGCCATGGACAACGAGGTCTAAGTAGGATGTAACGTGGTGTAATTACATACAATGTATAAGGTGCTCTGGAACTTGGGGTTTGACTACTTTTGATTGACAGATTGGAATAAGTAGCCGGTGTCATTAGCATAGCTGTGTCGTATCGCTGTATTACCTTCAAGTTGAGTCTCTCAAACACTTTAAAATGTCAAAACACGACCTTCAAGTAGGCATAAACGGCTCAAATAGTGAATACACATGCAACAGGCTTCTATTCAAGTTTCTACTACGTTATAAAAACTGGTGTAATGGTTTCCATGTCAATAAATAAACTTCATTGCTTATTAAGACAAAAAATCTATAAATAAACATAAAAAACATAGAGAAGTAGAAATTCAGTGGATGAACATTGCATACCGAAGCGTTTCTCTCGTATACAGAGAGAGGTTGAACATCAAATTCTTTAACATATTTTCGATGTTTTTTTGTTTGTTGCAAAAACGTTTTATTTTACCAAAACAGATTTCCAATAACAAAGAAACGAATTTTAAATTTACTATGTGTACACAGTGACATTAGCTATAGGTTCAAACATAAAACAATATTTTAAAACTTTAAATATATCTCAGAATTCATATTCCAATCAGATGCGTCATGCATACTATGTACCAAATGGAACTGAATATATTGAAATTTCATACTTAACAGGAAAATATCCTATTTCAGAAATTTAAGCACTTCGAAAGTGGCCGAGAAACTTGTATGGAACCTTTCAACATTAAAACATGGCCTTTATCTATGAGCACTCAAAAATAAACGAATGCATAAATCTCGAATTGTTTAGTTTCATACAAGCTTTGGAAACCATCAAACATGATCGTGCATTTCTAACTTGATGGTATGATTTGTGTCATCTATGAAATCGCCTGATTGAAAATAAGTATTCTTAGTTCCTCTAAATAAAATGAAAATATAGACATTCTTTATGTGTAATACCATATTCAACGATTATTTGCAAATATCCGACTGATAATTCACCAATTCTCAGATGTCTGTTGGTGTGTAGGCAAATTCTCAACGCTTGCTTGTCGTTGGTAGAGGTTGTGACATTCTGTCACAGCATGGGGTATAGCAAGGTGAGTTATATTGCAAGGTTCAAAGATTTCCAAATCAAGAGAAATCAAGAACAAAGATAATAGTGGACTCGTGACTTCATAAATGATATATCCATCCATGTGGAATGGCAGGGAGGGTCGGTTACTTTATTGGAGATGAAATATTAAGCAATGATTTCAGGCCTGATCGAGTTTGCTTATAGATATTCGAGTTTCTTATCATTCAACAATCACCCCCCCCCCCCCCCCCCCCCCCCCTTTGATATTTATCACAAAGAAAGCCAGTTATGGTTTATACGGTTAAAGTTGTAAGGTCGATAAATGTTCAGAGCTTGTGCAAATTAAATATTTTTAATCATTTAATAATCAACATGAAAAAGGACCGATGAGAGTTATAATAGTAAGAATGTAAGATTAAAAAAATCTTTAATCAGTTGTTTTGTACGCTCCAAGATTATTAGTTAGTTGCTTATTGTATGCTTGGCCACACAGATCGTATTATTTTACTCAACTATTTATATCAACTGGCTTTTTGGTTAGTCACAGAATGCTTTTCAGTCAAAGCTGTTAAATCAAATTAGGAAGGGGTAATTTTAACACTACATATACAACGGAATATGTGGCATGTCAGAAAACAAAGGTTGGCATTTCACAACATGAGCAACTGGTCAATTAATATTTTCTATCTCTGCAATTAAAGATCATTTAGGCACCTATTCGACAAATATCTGGCCTCAATAGGCTTATACAATTTTGATAATATTATATATTTCATTTTTGAACAATATTATTTTCAATTGAAAATTGTATGGGATAAACAAGGAAGAATGCTAATAACCTTCTGGTATTTCGGCATTAATTTACCAATAGTAATTGACAAACGGTTTTGATTATGCTTTAAACAAGGATTGTTCTTGCTCATGGTCGTCAATTTGTCAGTTGTTTCACAATATTTGCAAGTTTTGATTGTTTTTTTTTACCTACGGTGTGAGCAACTGTTTTTGCGTCTCCGGACTTTGCACCAGCTCAAAAGTCACGTGATTTTGACTTTATTTTAACAAAACGTCTTTTTATTATATAAGGAAACCAAGAGTAATTCTATGGATGAACAACTGCTATATTGTACGGTAGCGACGTTGCGGTATAGATTCGTTTACCGTTTTCAAGCATATGTTTGAAAACGGTATAAGAATCTATACCGCAACGTTGCTACTGTCCAAAAAAGAAGTTCTTCATCAATACATTTACTCTCGTCTTCCTTATACCATCAACCTCTAGAATGCCACTCAAACAGCTCTTTGCTATATATATATTTTTTTAAACACGATATGTTTAGAACGTTTATTTAAAGAACGTTTACACGTCATTCATTTAGGTTTGATTTCAATATTCCAGTTATGATAATAAGGTTTCTTTTAAACGTCAGTTTATGTAATAACATACATGTTTCCCCAGCTAAATTCACATGCTTATTTGTTGTCCAAAATTTTTAAATAAATGATATGAAGAAATTTATATTGATGTATGTTAGTAACATCCCCTTATTTCCTTAACATCTAATATACATTCTTTGGCTCTCCTTAGCCTAATCTTTGAATATTATTGGTTGAAACTATTCACACATGGTTTAGCTGCATGTGGCATGAAACCGATATTACTGTTGAAAATATCAGTGTTTGAAATGCATGATATTTGTCTTATATGTGATTAACATGTCAAAATATTAAGTTCATGCTTTCATGAAATCCATTATATTCTCCGTGTAAAGTCAAAACGTGCACCAGTCTTTTTTCATTTAAAAACATTTTTCATCAAAATGATTTTGTTTACAGATACACCATTAAATTTCAAAATCATATTTCAAGATTTTAGAGGGACTATATATATTTCGATATTTTAATAATGACTAAAAAGATTAAGTTTTTGGTCGTATCCATGTCTTGCTAACATTTGCAATGCTGTGATGAACGTTTCTATACTGTTGTCAAGAAAAAGAGATTACTCACAGCAGTGACGTCACAATGAAACACCGCCAATCCAATCAGGAAGCTGAAGTAGACGTGGTAGGACCCGCTCGTCATTCTTACAACAGCGTCGCTCCTGCTGATGAGTGTGTGCATGTCTACATACAGTGGTACAAAGGCATATAACGCGAACTTAACTTGGAGTTAGTTAACCTACTATTGATTGGCAGATTAGGAAAACCCAGGGTTGTCATTACCATAATTATCATCGCGCGTCGTGCTGTAACGTGAATGTCTAGATCTCTCATTTGAAGCATTTGATATGCTGTTGTCCAAAACTTTGGCAAGAAGTCAAAACCAAAATGCATAACAGAACCTTGTCTTTACACATTGCCATTTCAGTCCTCTTTTCAGTCAAAGTAAACTAAGTAATATCGAAGTGAAGCGGGTATTATTGAGACTAAATTTACAAAGACTGGCTTTTTCTCATGTATTCGTTCACAGAACAGAGAAAACATCCAAATAACATAAGTTAATCGCTTTTGCTCGTTTTATACAAAATCATTAACTTCTTGTTTATAAAAGTAGTTTTAAATGGAAGTTCGTTTAGTATCCTCTTTATATGCACATATATCTGAAATTAATCCTCAAATAAAAGATAACAAACAAACTTCCACATTATATTTGATTTTAAGTGCTATAAAATATCTAAATTCTGTTATGTACATCTCAGGATACTCTTACCACACGTATACAATATTTCAGTTTGTATGTTATAAAAGTTTTCGATACTTTTGTATTTGGGCCTTTGGCATTTGACTCGGTGTGAAACTGTCTTTACAAATATTTAGTTAGATATATCATGAGCATTATATACTTTAGGTAAAAAAGATACCATACTGTATAGCTCATCATCATTCAGATAAAGAAGGGGCAAGATGTAGCCGGAACGTCGGAGAAAAAGGAAGTTGTCATCAATAAGATTTGTCTGGTATCATCACACCAATTTATGAATGCCTTTGAAATTGTTCATTTATTCAATATTATTATAGTGTTTGGGACGGGCCTTTAATACAAGTCTGCATGTCTGTCTGTCCGTCCGTCTGTCTTGCTACGTATAGTGGGATAATGCAATACAATTTGAATTATTCTTTTATTCAGTCTTTGAATTGGACCATTGACCCGGTTTCGCATGCATGACCTACTGTATTAATCAAGATAAGAACATCGCTTAGTAAGATTAACGCATATTTTATCGCTCTTCCTCTACGTTGTTCAAGTTCTTGCCACAAAACATATCATATTATTTGGAAGAATTATAAATGTAAATTTATAAGAATAGACAATAAAAAACATTTATAAGTATGGCTTGGTTGCCAATCCCTTCCAATAACTACATGTATAATGTTTTTAAAGCTTCTGTCATACAAACCCGTATGTACTCAAGCTTGGTGTTAATAATTTTGATTGATATATCCTTAATTTTACTTTGTTAAACTCATAAGTTTTTAATAAAAAAGCTTTAAATAAGTCATTCTTGATAAATTTAGATCCATATAAAGTCATATTTTATTAACAAATATGCAACTGGTGATTCCAAGTTGTTTAGACTTCTATAAGTGTGCAAGGAGTATGAACCTATTGATCTGTTCAACCGGTTTAGACAAAATCTTATAACACATTTTGGTTTGTCCTCGGAGAAATGAATTCGACTAGTAAGACTACAAATTGAGATACGCTATGATAATCTCTTTATATAAACAAAAGAAATATTTTTGCATGTCTACATTGCGTGTAAACCTGAAATCAGAGTATCGATCTTAACCTTTAAATGTGAGCTCAATGCACAATGAGACACACAGGGTGGTTCAAACTACAGGGAAATTCCCTAATTTTAGTCCTAGGCTTCTCATTGGTCCAGTTTGTGACATCACGTGACAGCATGAGGTAAACAGAAGTAAATAGCATTTACCTACAGGCATAACAGTTAGAACAAGGAAGTATAAAGCCTTTGTTAAACTATAATGCAGGCATATCATATTATGCATATTGAAGGACTTATTTTGTAAGAATAATTAGTGTGCTTGTCATAGACATGCTCGATTTGACTTATGAATTCCAAAAAGCGCTTCTTAAATGCATATTATTATACTCTATGGGTTTGAAATAAGTAATTATAAAATTATGACTAGGTGGACTCCTCTAATATACACACACAATGGTGTTCTTCAGTTTCAAACAAGACATTTCTTGAAACTGGTATAAAACAATAACAGATTGGTGTATCAGATTCTGCTAAGTGAATGAGTGTGTTCGAAATTGCTGCCTGTGTAAATATATCCCCAACAGTTTCGAAATTTAGTACACTGTGATACACATGTACAATTTATCCAGAAAATGTGATATTATAAAAACCTATTACTTTTACTTTTAAGGGAAAATCGACCGAGTTTTGTTGCAGTAACTTGAGAAGTAAGTTTATGAACAGTGGAAGATGTCGGAATATAAATTAACCTAATAAAGTTCTGTGAACCAATCGATTTTGAAAAATAATCTTGTTTTTCTGGAAAACTTGGGTATTACATGCGTGATAGCATTTTTGATAGAACAAAATCATACTGTGTTGATTTTTTTCTAGTAAGTGAAAGTTATTGTTTTGAGTTGGTATAGTTGATGACACAAATAATTAATTTCAGAGTTTTCCTAAGTGCGTTGTCCTGAACATTTCTCAATTCGTGGAAAACAAGTCAACAATTGCAAGAATGTGGAAATATAAAATTAAGGACATGACATATTACTAAGAGAACGATTTGAGAGACAGGCCTGTACATTATTGTTATGTACAAAGACCAAAGCGTGAACAGATCTAGATAGGTTAAACAATAGTTCGTTATCCGATCGCCCGAAAATAAAAATTGAAATTTATTTTTTATGACACCAACGTCTTATTTGATATGATATTACTTGTTGATATCACTGTAATCCTCCTAACAATATTGGACAATTTATTTACATCTATGAGTTCCCATTAGCTATTATTTAAAGGTGTTTATCAACAGATGAACATTTAAGGTTTCTTAATGGCACCAATGTACTTAGAGGACATTTGTGTTTTCTTAACATATACCATGTTTATGTCATCGAGTGAGGAAGAAAGTTAATATTTTCACGAGTGGCGCAGCCACGAGTGAAAATATGTAACTTTTCTGCCTCACGAGATGAGATAAACATGGTTTTTGTCAAGAAAACACATCTTTTCTATTTATTATATGATTTAATCGTTGTATTTCTAACAAAAGTCAACTCCAAAGTGAGCCCGTCCCCAGAAAACAATATGACGTCATAAGCGTGTCATTGCGTCAGAGCATTGTTCGATGACGTCAGGTCATTAATGTTATCAGTCACTAGTGACTGATAACACGTTCAATTGTTATTGTCACTAGTGACTGATAACATTAATGACCTGACGTCATAACACGATTTACTGTCATTAATAGATTTTGGTATTTCACCGCCATTCATATGATAAACACGTTTTCGTCATTATAGGGCGTTGACAGATAATGATCATATAAATCTTTCATATAAGTTATTTGTAAAATATATACGCAATTAGGATTGTTATTCCAAATCCACATTAAATACGCTATTAGCGAATCTTATGATGTTGAATATAGCCTGAAGTGCCGAAACGACAGCAGTAATTATAACTGTTATGTTTCATGCAAAAACAATGTCTTTATTGCGTATCAAATCAGTGAAGTTACTGATATGCACATTAAGAATTTGTGAACCTTTTTTTCTCAGTTGAAAAATTAGTACAAAAAAACATGCACACATTCCAAGAGCTGTTTTTAAATATCTAAATTAAATTTTATGTATCTTTTCCTTCTTCATAACAATTCAGTTTTAAAGCATCAAAATGATTTCATTGCATCAATAAAAGGTAAGAACAAGTGTAAATGTCCTCAGCCAATCAGAGCGCGAAGAAACGTGCCATAGTGAAATTATTAATGATAATGATATGCATTAACATATTTTTTCTATTTTATTTAAAAAAAATGAAGACTGTGACTGTTCCAAAAATGAATGAAATGTTAGCACATTTGCAATATTACACACAAATGTTCATACTTATTATTTCATTAATGTGTACTTGTACATTCTAACGTTCCATTTATGATCGCATTGCCCGAAAGATGACGGTGTTTCTTGATCTGATGTTTCATATCAAATTCAAAACCCTAAAAACCCTTCGTTGGGAAAGTTTCATAGCCCGGTTTCACCAGCCCTCTCTGATGTGTTTGAGTGCTCCCTTCCCTAAGGGTATCATGCAATGAACAGACCATCTTCCTACGCAAAGCCTAAAACACCAGTTTCCGAACTGTCAGTTTTGTACCTTTCTGTGCTTACTCCCTAGCCTGTAAGGGCACTATAGCAGCACAGAAAGGTAAAGGGTCTGCAGTAAGGCATAAAATGACAGTTTGGAAACTGGCGTTTTAGGCTTTGCGTAGGAAGATGTGATCAGACCTTTTGTGTCTCGTTGTGATTCTAAATCCCGTTTTATCAGCGGATTTGGATCCCTTCTATAGCATTATTTATTTGTAAAGCATTGACGTACTGGGTTTATCAGTGAAACAAACTGTCTATCAGGTTATCTTGTATTTTAATAGTAACCAATGACGATATTAACATTACATGTCACTGGTCAACTGCCGGACGTCAATTCGTCGGTGTAATTCGTGAAATAACAACTTGATACTTGACACTCGATGAAATAAACCTGTTGTTTTGAAGACTACATTAAGTATACCCTATATCGATTATGGCCCAATCCGTCGAAATTTAAAAACGCAATTGAACTGATCCATTCATATCGCATAAGTGGTTTTGTGCCGATAGGTCAAAGCTGGGCGGGCAAGAGGCACTGGAAGAAGCTATGTTAATTAATGCAGTCTAAGTAAACCTAGCATCAACAATACTCGCTACATTCCCGATATTGAGTCTAGCAAGACGTAGTAACGGCTCGCGTCAGCCGACTTACCGTATCGACTAATCAGGGATAGTCTGCCTTAGCACTTAAACTTTTGAGGGTCATAGGTCGCCGAAAGGTCGACTGATGCGACCTCTTACTGTATCTCGCTAGACTCAATATTGGGAGCATAGCGAGTATTATTGAGGCTAGGTTTCCTGTTAGTATAATGAAGGGGTGTATGGTTTGTTACAGAAGTAGTTAATATAAGTAATAACATTGCATAGCGGGTTACATAGGTATTTATTATTCCCGCGAAAGGGAAATAATTTCAAATATATAAATGATTAAAAAGGTTAAAAACTGCTGAGGCACATGCCAAAGGTCAGGGTCACAAACCGGAAGTGTTGTTTTCAAAACTACATCATCAATCGTGTCAGTGCTTCGCTTAGTCAGAGTAATTTCTTTTTATGAACACAGTTCTTGAAGCATAATTTCGATGTTAAACAACTTCTCTTGCAAAACACATAAGGAAACAGTGAGTGAATACTGATATTTCGGATAAATGTGAACCGATTCTCATATGCAATGATCAAGAATATTGACATTTTTTTCGACGAGGAACATTTTAAACACCAAATCTTAGATTAATAAGGTAATTATGGCAAAATACATGTATGTTTTTTTGCATTAATATAGCTTGCAATTACTTTGACTTTAGTTTCTATAAAGGTAGTACATATTATTTGAGCAAAGGTTACATCAATGTATTCCACGAAACATGCTTTTCAAAGAGCTCAATCTGCACGCTTTTTTCATGGCGGGGTATAAATAAGTTCAATTTGCACGCTTTTTTCGTGATTGGTTCATGGCGGGGTATAAATAATTTATCCTCCTGTTTAAGAAGGTGATATCAGTAGTTATCCAGGGTCACGTGAACCAATCAGAGATCGAGATTCTTACATGAGGTAGGATAAATATTTTTATCAAAGTGTCACAATTATCAATACATTTTATTTATAGCATATGAAACACTATATCAAACAATGCGAGTCAAGCACTAGAAACTAAAGAACCCCACATCTATCAAGTCAGATGTCTCTTATCGCTATTTATGTAATTGCCTCACATCTAAAATTAGGGATATTTTCCGGATGACAAATCCGCCGTGGTCGAAATATTTGCTTCATGCTCCATGTATAAGGACATTTCATTTGTTCAAAATATTTCGAAATGATATATCGCTTAGAGCTACCGAAAGGAGACATTTTGTAAAATAGATAACAAGGTATTAGAGAGCTCAACCTTCGACTTCGATGATGACAGAGAATATGGTGATAACTTGTATAATTGAACCCAAAGGAAAACATCTATCGTTCTCTACTTTACAAGGGTTACACCCTAGACACCATAACTTGTTTTATAATGTACGCTTTTGTCCGACTTTCCGATTGGTCAAGTGCCGAACAAATGACAATTGACAGAAACGCATATTTATGTCAACCCGAGTCCGACCAAAAGGAATAATGAGTTACTAACAGTAGACCCGATGACGTAATACTCTTGTGTCATGGCGCGTAACTGACCCTTTTACGTAGGAGATCAAACCAACTTATTAATTACTGTACATGTATACTGCCCTTTTGCCTAAGAGGAAGATTAATTATGAACTGGTGAATTCAGTCAATGTCTGTTTCATAAACTTTCGTGGTTTGAATTCCGCCAGGGGTTTGGCAACTGTGACTGCATGCAGCCACGTTTTGGTGCAATGCAAGTTCGCTAGTTCAAGCTGATGCTCGCAGCTTTTACCGTAATGCATAGCCAAAATAGTTTTGCAGGCTTTCTCCCTGCAATATGCCAATGATACTAGAAGCCGTGATAGAAGTGAAATATATTGAAAACGGTAATTCATCCCAAAACACCTCACCTGTTTCAAAGATCCGTTGAAAATTGAAGAAATGAAATTGACCAAAAACAGTTTTTATTTATGATAAGGTCTTTTCTACCATGGACGCAAAACGGGTGAATTCAAATCATTTTATTAAAGTTCTATATAATAATACATAAGAATATCATTATCCAATGGTCTGTTCTGCAATTTTGTATTTTGAGGTGGGTCCATCTTGCAATAGTGGAATGCATACGATCTATCTGATTAAATTCCATAACGGAAAAACGTAAACATTTTCTTACATGAGTAATATATTAGTTTTCTTGATATTAGAAATCCTATGTTATTTTTTCTCTTAAGCATACAACGGTGTCAAATTGTGCACTTAAGCACAGTCAATACTGACGTTATTCCCGTTACACAAGTCTGGTTCGTCTATGCAGAATGAGTTGAATGATGAAAGTTTCAATTCAGAAATGTATTTCTCTTTCACATCAATTATCAAAGGGTCGTCACAGTCCACTGGCTTATCCGGACTTGCATCGTCTGAGCTGGACAAATCTTCTGTAAATAAACAAGAAAAGCCTTTAAAAAGGCATGCTTGGTGCCACATATGCAGATGAAGAAGATAGTGATTTGTCGAACAATTTGGGTGATAATATATAGGCCTACAACACTGGATAACAGCAGTAATATTAACACGAGTATTACTCAAAGTTAATTTCACAAAATTAATTTCTATCAACACGAATTGCTGAAAGTTATGAATATTTTTTACATTCATCAACGATTGTTGGTATATTTCAAATCAAAACACACGAGGGTGATATTCTATTTATCATTCAAATTCACTCTTTTTGAGATCTCAGAGAAAAAAAATGTAAATCTCTGAACACAACAACACTAGATTTTCAAGACAGTGATGTGACAGTGACAGTTTATGATGTTATGGCATTGTGATGTTGTTACTTGAAGTAAAAACACTGCATGGGTTTCCATGTAGCGTTGACATTGACAGGAAATTGTGCAAAACGTACTGCCAAAACCATATCTCCTTGTCATGCTGGTTAATTATTAACTGTAGTATTACAGATAATTGACAAAATACTTTCCGATGATCTGACGGGATTTCAACCCAGCTCCGTTGAGCTAAGCCGCGGCCTATATACGGTTAACCGTATGGAATCAGCGATGTAGGTCATATTCTAAATATAGCACGAGTCAATTTCAGTAGCTCTGATAATAAATACATTTTTTCAACGTAAACATTTAGTGACATCGTTAAGTATGACTTGTCACGTGGTCGTAAGTGATCTACCTATTAGTAAACATAAGTCTTTTTTCGATATCACCATCGTTCTTACACAAACATTACTTTTAAATCGCCAGGCGAGCCCAGCGTGAAATTAAATCGCGTGGGTTATAAAAAAGTGGATTCTGCGATTATTGAATGCGAAATAATGCTCTTATCTGGAACAAATGAAGACTCTTCATCAAATGAAGATATTTTTGATTGAGTCTGTTAACATTTATCAGCGTCTTTAATAGAAAGTAATGTTTCTCTTTTAACATGACATTTAAATACAAATATTTTGTATTACAGACATGATGACGTAATGCATTTTTTGCTACAGCTCTGTTCATTGGTCTTTTGATTTGGATACAACACATGTGATTGGCGCGGCTTCCCTTTGAAAATATCAAGAGTAATATAGAGAGAATTCAGAAAAGTTTTAGGAGAATCAAATCATAATACTTGGTGCCCTTTGGGGCACCAAGCAATAAGACTAACTTAAAATACAATGACCCATGCATAATGCCTTATCAATGCAATCTAAACGCGCATGTTCATACACTATAAATAATGGATATGAGCAGTACTGATAAAAGGATCCAAAATATTTGTTTTATTCAAATAAGATGGCCAAGAAAGCTAATAGACATGAAACTAAATACTATAGCTACAATAGGAAAATCTGTCTTGCTAAAATAAGTAATAGGAGTTATTTAGCTAAAGGTCAAAAGTTGTCACTCTGGTTAAAAAGTTCAGAAACGTAATCTTACGCCATGGTCAAATAGAATGGTTGATGTTTATGACATCCTTTGATGACCTGTCAGAGATTTATGACATGTTGGTGGAATAACAGGAGTGGTTTTGAGATCAACTCAAGCGGGATTCGAACCCGTTACCTCTAGTTAGAAAGGTCGACACTCTACCGATTCAGACCAAGGTTTTAGTGCTTTTAAAATCCTTTTTCAGCCAAAGTGATGTTCTAAGAATCCGAAAAAGGCCGAAATCAGTAGGAATTCTTAGTGAGACCCGTCCTAAAGACATGGCAACATTTTTGCAACAAACAAATTCCTCAAAAATTGTCTCATACAAACCTTCACATTCGATGTCAGTCAGTGCAGGGGTCCAGGCACCGCTACTGCCGCACACAAACAGTTGTCTGGCATCTAGGTCACGTGGTAGTGTGTAGTTGTGTAGGCAGCCAATCAAACAGAAGAGACCGTAGTCCGGCTTCCAGCCATTGCAAACCACATACCCGTTCTTCGGAGGTTGAAACTCTTGGCAGGGGTTGGCTAAAAATGGAACATATTATGATATATTGTGTGTGTGAATAATGTGAGGGCCTTTTTTCAAGAGTATTAAGCAAAGCAAAATTCATGAAATCAAGACATTATTTTATCACTTTGATTGTCAAAATTCAATTTCCTTATTGTAGTCTTTGAATTTTTTTAAACATAGTTACATACGTCGTACTTGCAGCTGAAATTCACACTTGGTCTGAAGTCCATTGGTAGGTTTAGTGGCAACATACTGAACTATGAAGTCACCCCAAGGGAACACGTAAGAATTGCTATGGTAGTTGGAAGTCGTAGTAACATCGTTTCCCAACGGGTCAGAAAATTTTGGTTCTTTCCACTCGTAATCGAGATGATGTTCAGCAGTATACAGGGTTGAGTTCTCTGTACAGTCGCTGGCAACTGGCGGCTGAATGTCTGTAACAATTATATATAATATATGTAACAAATATACATATATATACATAATATACTGTTGCGGGGGAAGGTTGATCCTATTTCTTACTCCTTAGAAATTGAAGATAGCGGGCGGAGCATGAGCATATGCAAAATATTCCAAGTTCAAGAATTGCCGACTGCGACTTAAACAATCAAAACAATATATGTTTAGACACATGCATTACATCTGCATTTTTTTTACTGCTGAACGCTTCCGTGAGGCGCATAAACGTTTGAACATTTTACAATTTTAATCGTTTATGAACTGGAGAGAATTTATGTTTAGTAAACGACTGGTTGGTTTGTATTATGACACACCTGTCTGACAGTTCTTCCCCGTCCAACCCTGCGGACACATGCACGTGTAAACGTCAAGACCATCCACACACGTGCCTCCGTTCTCGCAGGGGCTGCTCTTACATGACTCAACAACTGAATCAAATACCAAGTAGGTTTAACGTCAACATGTTATATGTTATATTCTAGTTGGCAGATGATTGTCTTACCAAAATGTCAACATTTGAACAGAACAATTAGCATTTAAGGAAGGTACCCCATTATTGTATAGGCCTTTTAAACACGATCTAGTAGGAGACAAAGTGTTTAAGAATAAAAAAAACTATTTTATACTTTAACAAATGTGACACACATTTACAAAATCTAACAAATATATAAATTACTTTCCCTATGATATAAAAAAAAGATCCACATTTTGACAAAATCACACCAAATGGCGTTTGCAGTTACCAACAGTTAATAATATTATTATTGTAATGCTAATGTCATTAAATTGCGATTTTTCTAATTTAAATTGAAACTGCGGTATGCATTTGATTCATGTGTTTCAAACGCTATGTTTTCTGCTTTAGATCGCCATTTTCACACGTTGAAAACTATTTGATGACTATTCAAATCTTCTTGCAACTCACAATGGCATGTGGGTAGTGATCCAGACCAGTATCCTATCTCAATTAACCATGCGTTGTGTTTGCAGGTGGATATGTCCGCCCCCGTCATGTTGTAGCCTGAGTCACAGGTGTATGTTGCGTCACTGCCGTAGTCGAACCCGTCACTGACGGTGTAATCCGCGTTGGTGGGCACTGAGGGTTGACCGCAGGTAACGACTGAAACACCAATAACACGCATTTTTCAGAATCTAACCAAAATTGTTAAAGTCAGGACTGTGGGATTTATTTTTTTCTTCATTTTGTATAATATTTAATCAGTGAAGTTCACATAAATTTTTTCAAGCATCCAAGCATGTGACTTACCATTTGTACAACACACGCCGTATCTTCCCTCTGGACAGTTACATCTATTTGCGGTCGCGTCTTTGGTACCGTAAGTGCAGAAAGCGTTGCAAGTTTGATACTCATAAGCGCCGTCCCCGCCATCACATGAGGAAAACTCTCCACATTCCGGAGTGGTCAACACAGAGACCATTCGCTCTTTGACTTGAGACCCATAACACTGTTTGTCACAGATAGACCATGCCTCCCAAGTGACCCACTCACAATTACACGCGTCCCAGGTTGCAGCACGCTGAGCTAGGGACGTCGTCGGTAACGACATTAACATCAAAAGCAAAGGAGTCATGCCCGGTTGTCTGTATGATTTAACCATGTTCCTCTAGCAGTGCTGAGCATTTGTTAAGGGAAGCGATATGTCTGTGTGAAGGTAAGCATGCAATATCATTCAGCCTATCAGTGGTGTAGACGCTTCATATTACACATTTATTTTAGCGATATGTTTGTGTGAAGGTAAGCCTGCAATATCTTTCAGCCAATCAGTGGTGTAGACGCTTCATTTAACACACTAATATGATTGCGCCTGATCCAGTCTGTGTCACTGCGGCTCATTTTGTCTACTAACCTATGGCAGGAGCTGTACAGTGAAACCGATTGTGGACAAATGACTTTTTGCACGGTAAGCTGCAAAGAATTTTCTTTTAATTACCAGCAACGAGTAATTTTATAATAGTATAATTTGCCATTTTTCATAAGAGAAGGAGTATCTGTATGATAAGGCGTCCTGGTAACGTACCTCTTTTTTTGTGTCAATAATTAAAAATGGCGTGACTGATCCCCGGATTTCAATAATATTTGATACTCCAATTTTATATTTGAGAAATACATATGTAATCATTACCCATGAAGTATTCAAGGCCAATGCGTTTTTTTCTATTCGAGGTATCATAAAATTGGACAACTTTTTTCAGAAACTATTTAAGATAGAGTAACCAAATTTGCTGTGTGCATACAGGGTATCAATCCCTTGATGGAGTTCGAAAATCGGAATCGCACCATTATTTTTTACGGAGTTATTGCCTTGTTCTGTGTTTTTTTACTCTCATCGAGGGTGTCGTCAAAGGGTATATTTTTTTCTCAAAAACTATTTAAGTTAGAATAACCAAATTTGCTGTGAGTCTTCAGGGTATCAATACATTGTCGGAGTTCTAAAATCAGAACCGCGCAATTAATTTTTAATGGATTATTGTTCTTGTTCTGTGTGTTTGGACTCTGTCGAGATTATGATAATAACATATCACAGAGTCATGGCCCATGTAGGAAATTGGTGGGAGCTTTAATGAAAACTAATTTGACGGGGGATGTTGATGACCATGTCTTTTTGTTTTATTGTAGTGCTGTATTGGTAGGTTTTGAGTGAAGAGATCGGTTGATTTAGATTGCTTTTGTAGTTGTGGCTTTGGGTAATTTAGATATTTCGGAGAATTTTCAAGGCGAAATAACTCTTTATATTGTTATATAATGATAGTAAATAATTTCTTAGACATGGATTTATAATTCAATGGCTACTTGTCAATACTAATCGTGTGCATGGAATGGTTGTTGTCAAAAGTCTAAATAAAAAACTATACTTTGTAGTAAATACCATTAGGCAATGTGTGTTCACGAGGCGATCAGCACTTTTACAAAACATATAGAAGATAAAAGGCAGGGGTAACTTTAGGGTGAGCGATTTCCTGAAACGGTTGGATAACATGCCCATGTCATGTAGATTTAACATCATTACAAACTAGTGATATCATGTTTTTGTGTAGTACATTTTGGTTAAAGGAATATTCCAGTGCGAATTAGTTTTTTTTCTAATAGTAGATTGAGTATCAAAGACCGTTCTCACAAATTATTAAACGTTTTGGTTGATTAGTTACTTGCAGATATGACTCAGAAATTGCCACTTTCGCTCGACACGGGCGCAGCCATGTTCCCGGTAAAAATGGCGTCCTTCAAACACCAGATATTCGGTGCAAGGAGCTTGTATGTGCAGTAGAGTTTGCAAAACAAACTGACGTTTTCCTGCGCTGCTCTTTTACGCTTTTTAAAAAGGAATATATATTTAGACCTTAATTTTTTTTTATCAAAAGTTCAAAACGATGTTGGATTTGTTTTTATGTAAATGTTTGTTCAAAGCTCAGATAATGTAGAGCTGCCCGAATTTTACCATCGGAAAGAATGACGCGTTAGTTAAAATATTGATTCATGTTTGCGAAAAAATGCTATACTGTTATACATAGATGACTAAATGCATGCTTGGTGATCATATGAACCATTTTGATAAAATTTAAACCTGTGTGCATACGAGCTAATGGTACTGTCCGAAGTTACAGGGCAAAACTCTCCGAACCTAGGGCGGGTTGCTATTCATAAATAAAACCGTTATTTTCAGGTACAATGCTTACAGGTAAAGATACGCACCTAAGAGATAAATGATCAGTCATGTCAGGAAAATACACGATATTTAAGAAAACCCAAATGTCCATGTGAAAGTTTATTGTTGAGTTCACAATTCTAATGTAGAATAATATTGTTGAACTTATTTTGTGAACGACCGTCAAAGCTTTCTAACGACTACCCCCTATTTCGGGAAGGTCCGGAAAGGTAGGCTAAAGATACGCAGGCAGGTTTTCAATACACCTAACATTTTCAATTTTATAATATTTATAGATTTAAAACTGTTTTAATAAGTTTAAGAAATGACAAATGGATTGTAGGATCAATGAATTGGTTTCCATTGACATTTGATCTGGGAGAAGAGAAAATA
The DNA here is from genome assembly GCA_916613615.1 of Steromphala cineraria. Lineage (NCBI taxonomy): Eukaryota > Metazoa > Mollusca > Gastropoda > Trochida > Trochidae > Steromphala > Steromphala cineraria. The sequence continues at coordinate 4,427,523 of OU744736.1, read as the reverse complement.
TTTGAAGACTATAAATTTGTTAGGAATTTTGTCGGTTTGTACAAACATATCACTGTTTTGTGTCGCTGTTCAACATTTTACTCCTTTACAGCAATCTGAAACCTCTAATTATCTTCAAAAATTTCAAAAAGATGTGAAAACAACAAAAATTTACAAAATAACACTTAATGTGCAATTACTAGGTTAACTTTTGTGAAAGTGCATATCTTTACCCGTCACGGCTGTAATCTAAAACTATTTTTGCAAATTTTGGTCATAAATATGTAGAAATCTTTATTGTTAATAACACAGTTTGCCTAAACTTATTTTCTTCAGATAATATTTGACAACAATTGTTGAAATGTTTTGGATCGAAACACTGTCCGAGCGTCGGTCAGTTTACCCTATATCTTGTCTTGTGCGTAGTATTTTTTCTGATTAAAATATGGGTTTGCATATAGTATTTGAAATATGTTCCCATATTCCGACTGCATAAATACTCCTATTTACCAAAAATTACCACCATCAAAGTAGAAACCGTTTATTTGAAATCTAATACAAGCCCGTGTATATAAATAATTCACCTGTTGTATACATACTATCTATCACTAAGACGTTTACATAATATTTTTTATGTCCTTCAAAAACGAAGAAATTATATTTTGAATGACTTTTTATTTTCTCCTAGTCACAATGGCTTTTTTATATGGTAGTCGTTCACATGTTTGATCTGTTGATTTCACAAAGCCTCGTGTCGGTCTGGAAACGAAAACTATAGTTGTTGTCGTGTTTCAATCGTTGCATAATCCTTCAAATCTATAACAAAAATTATTCATTTTAAACAAATAACAAAAATAAAGTAAATTAGCTGAATCTACTAATTTGCAAAACGTTTTTATCGGGTTAAAAGACACATGCTGTGATAATTTGTGCAGATCATTAAGATATACCCTTTTGTTCAATAAAAAAATCATAGTTGAATAATTTTATTTATTAAAAAGATATATTATTAGAAAAGACCTCAAAAAAGTTTGTTCACCATATGAATTATTCAGCTGCATCATCGCAAATTAGATATAAAGCACTCGATAATATAAAAAAATTATGTGAGTATATTTTTAATCCTTACCTATGAATTGATATACTTTAAAAATTATTCTAAACACCATTCCTTACTGATCGTTCAAGTATACTAATGATATTATACCATATAATTCCATTTAAGCTGAAATATTTTTTTGGGAAATAATTAACAAGAACACACTCTTTGATGGTAAGTGAACATAACAACAATCATGATCATTCCGACTATTAATTTTCATACATAACGTGTGCCTCAGTGATTCGTAATCAAAATTAGTTTCGTACCGGCGACACCTAAATCAATAAAAATGTTTTCGTCCTCAAACAAGCCATGATTTATATAATATAAAACACGAAAATAACTTAGACAATAAAAATCCACCAAATGTAAAATTTTCCCTCTTTCTAATCAATCAATGGTGTTTTGGTTGATATATACAAGATAATTTTGATTACGAACCATCATCGCGGGTTCGCTTTTTAGGATTCGCTTCGACTTGTCCGGTCAGTGAGCCTAATTATTTTTTTTGTAGTGGTATACTGATTTTAAAAAAATATTCTGTTGTTAAGATTTATTTTTACAAATGTACTTTTTTCAGCAAGGTCATTTTAAACTTGATTTCAACTTAATGCATTGTTTTTTAAGCTTTGAAAATTATTTTAAAATGTCAGTGTTCTCACCTTGTGGCGTCCGAAGTTGGGAGATCTTTTCCAAATTGTACTGGGGTTTTGCAGCAGTCTGCTGGTCAGGAATGTTTTTTTATTGCTTGGGGTATCATGGAAGTAGATAATTCTGGACCCGGTACGTCTCTACTGAAGTCGTGACAGTTGTTGTAGTCTTATGTTTGACGGGCCGTCATCGCCCACCATTGAATCTAACGGCGTCTCCTAATTTCGTGGTGTTTGACGCGCCCCAAATCTCGCTCTCGTTTGCTAATCGAGACAGCAAAATGGCGGCGCCCGTGAGGCCGGTTAAATAGTAGAAATTCAGATTTCAAATTTTTATTATGGGCTTCACCGAATACCTAAAAATTCTTTGAAAATAATGAAGGCTTATGAAATATATATTCTTTAATTAGCACGAATTTCATTTTGCATTGGAATATTCCTTTAAATACTATTATTTAACGTACTCTACCGTCTCCGACTCACCGTAGCCCCATTGATTGCCTATCAATTATCTCTCGACCAATAACACAGAGAAAACAATACGGGAGTTACCTGCTCATCCCCGCCGCGCCACCTATGGCCACGTGACCAAAGCCTCATTCCAACTTCCTGTCGCTCAGTGATCGGACGTATCTCTGAGCTCTCGAAGTGATTTTGCCTTTATAGCTCTTTTGCTGTAGTTCTTCTCTTGACTCGATTTCTTGGGTGTAAGAGTGGGTTTCTCTTACTCCCTGCCTACTTCCAATTGTTATTTGTTTATTTTGTTTTGCCTTTAGTGTCGCGCGACCCGGCTTGGGTCGTGTCGCTTGAGTTGCACGTGCGCGCTCGTGCTTCTCAGGTCGCAGGCAGCACTCTCCAGGTGGCTGGCCTTTGACACCTCGGCTGGTGCGTGGGACGAGTGCAGGTAGCGTCAGCGACGTAGCTTGTGTCTCGCCTTGCCCGCCCGCTTGGGGTGAGTGTTTCTCACACGCGTCCGCGTGGTGAGTGGTTGCGTGAGTGAACTCGGACGTGAGTGGTTGGTCCGCCCTCCGCTCGGTACTCTCGTTCGCTTCACTCCTTCTTGGTCCGTCTGGGGAGTGACGGACGTGGTGGACTGGTCCGTCCTCCGTCTAGTACGCGCTTGCTCCGCTCCGCTCCGTCCCGGTCCGTCTAGTGAGGGACGGACCTACCTTGCATATACTCACAGGTAAGTGTCGTCGAACCAGGGTATCGTCAGCGATGTACCCTGGTTTCTGCGGGCGATGCGGACTTAGGAAGTCGGGGACCCACGACCCCCACTCCCTCTGTCGGTTCTGCACGGCCGCCTTCACCTTACAAGACAGGTGTGAGGAGTGCGAGTCTCTCACTTCGGAGGGGTTCAAATTCTACCTTCAGGCTCTACGGAAGAGTGAAAGGGACGCCATTTGCGCGAAGCGTAGGGTTCGGTCCTCAGGGAACCATCCGCCTTCGTCCACCGTCACCTCCCCCTCGGAGGGACTCGTGATTTCGGAAGACACAAGGGAGTTTGAGGCGGAGGTCGGGGGGTCCGCTTCGGACAGGGACGCTATCGGAGGTTTACTCTCCCCCCCTCCCCCCCGCCTTCCCGTTCAACACCGCTCCCCTTCAGTGTCTTCCGTCATTTCTCGCACTCCTCCCCTCCGTGTGCGGAAATAGTCGAAGAAGAGGAAGAAGAAGTCGGGGGACAGAGTCCCTTTTGATGAAGCGGCCTTCTCCGCCCAATTGCTTGCGTCCGTCAAGGACATGGTGACGGGGATGTTTGACGCCCCCCCCCCCCCCCCCCCTGCTTCCGTACGACAGGAGAAGACTCCCCCCGTGTCGCCTCCCCCTCCCCCTCGTCCCGGGCGAAGGGTCACTCTCCGTTCCCCGGAGGTTTCCCCCAACGACTTGCCCACCCCCGGTGGGTCCCCCATCCGCTCAGATCCGGAGTTCGTGGATACGACGAACCCTCCCCTCATTCCTATTTCCGAGGGAGGGAGTGGGAGTACGTCAGGGTCGGACGCGGCCAACAAAATGGACGCAGTGGCGGAATGGGCGGGGCTTTACCTTCAGGAGGTGGACGAATCGTCTTCGTCCACCAAGCGGGCCCGGCTGGAGTCCTTCTGTGAAGAGGAGACTCCACGGTGCACGAGGCAGGCCTTCCCCCCCCCATCGCCTGTTTGATACGGCGGGGAAGGCTTTCAGTTCGGCGGTCGCGACCGCAGCGCCGGGCAGGCTCATTCCCCCCCTAGTGCTGACGGACCGCCAGTGGTCTTCCCTCCCGGTGGCAGACCCCCCCATCCCTCTTAATCCTCCAGTCTTGGACGAGGACATAAGACGGGTGGCCGCACCCTCGACCCCTCACCACGTCTCGGACGCCCACCTAGTCCACTTGGACAAGGAGGCCAGGTCCATCTTGGGGACGGCTTACTCCGTCGCTCACGCCTGTAAGGCGATGACGGCCTTCGCAAGGGAGGCGGAGATGGAAAAGGGAGCCCCGGCCCTTTACCGCGCGTTCGGGTCCGTGGCGGGAGGCCTGGCGCAGGTCATGCTCAGCGCGGGGCGTATCTCGGCGGGGATCACCAACCTACGCAGAGACGGGTTCCTCGGTCGGACCAACCTCACTGTCGGGATTCGTAGCAATCTTCGAGGAGTCCCCGGGTCAGCCAACACACTTTTCGCTGGTGCTATCCCTGAAGCCCTCAGACAGCGTCACGAGGTCCAACAACAGGACCTGACCAACAGGCTGGCAGCTGAACGGAGGCAAGGGTTCTCTACACCCAAGAAGGGGAAACAGACGCCCCAGCCTCACACTCCCAAGACGGGGGGTGTGTCGTTTCGGTTCGGGGGTCGAGGAGGGAGAAACTCTGGCAACATCTCCGGCCCCTCACCAGGTAAGCACTCCTCTCAAGGAAAGTGGCCCAAGCGGGGGAAGGGTCCCTTCACCCCGAGGAAGCAGTGACTCGTGGCGCGCTCCGCTGCTTCCTCCACCTATGATTGTTCCCTGGGATGGCCCTGTTGGAGGGCGTCTGGGGCAGTTCGTGGCAAACTGGGAACTGTTAGGCTTAGATCCCTTTGTGTGTCGGATCCTGGAGCGGGGGTTTCAGATTCCAGTCTTGTCTCCCCCTCCGCTCACCTGCAACCCAACAGAACGACCGCTGTCAGCCGACAGGCTCGCTCTCACGTTGGAACAGGTGGACATTCTCATCGCCAAGAAGGCGGTGGAGGAAGTCCCGCTCCAGGATCTAACCCCCGGGTTTTATCACCCGTTTTTTTTCGACCCAAGAGAGACTCGAAAAAATGGCGGCTCATTCACGACATGTCAGTGTTCAACCGCTCCTACCTCGTTCGGCCGCCATATTTTCGTCTCTTGACTGTGTGGTCAGTGATGCTATTTCTGGAGCGTTCGGACTGGATGATATCCCTAGATCTTCAGGACGCGTACTTGCACATTCCCATTTTTTGGGAACACCGCAAGTACCTCCGCTTCGTCCTGGGGGAGCGCCACTTTCAGTGGAACGTGCTCCCGTTCGGGATATCTTCCGCTCCATGGCTTTTCACCAGAGTGACTCAGCCGGTTGTCCAATTTATTCACCATCACAATGTACAGTTAGCCATGTCTCCGACTCAACATAGACCATGATCCACGACGAACATGGTGACAGGGATGCTGCAGTCCAGGCTTCCGCCCTCAGTGCTCGGCCCGCGTCCGTTCTGCCTACTCCTTTAGTAGTGTAACCGGGTGTGTAAGGGGGAATGACGAGTCCAAACACGGGTCACGGGTGCGAGGTTTTATTGCCAGTAAATACCAGTCAATTACACCCTGAAATGCATACATAAAACAATATAAAATCTGTCATACAAATATCAACACATTCACAATTATATTCAATAATTGCAAACCTCACTATTACTAGTTATATATAACCTGATTTCATAATTACAGATCATGCAAATACATTTCAGGTTTCATGTTAAATATAGATGAATCATTACACTGATAACTCCTATAAGGAATTACAATAATGATAACGTATTAAAGGAAATTAGTTATGTTGATACATTCAACAAGGGAGACAATCTCTCATGAAAACATTAGGTGAACATTCATTTGTACTTTATAACAAATGATACAATTCTGACATTACATAACGCATTGTCACAACATTACAAATATTATGCACGCGCACATACATGATTATCACACTATGTGCGTGATCAACATATTTACAAAATATAACAAACATAATATACATATTTAAAATACCTTACCCTGCGTGTGGCGCTGAGGTGTCATAATTGGTCACCAAGGACGCTCATGTCTGCCCAGATATTCCTTAATTGAATAATAACACAATTAAGTACTTGGCGAACATAATATACGCATGATGTATATAAACAAGTAAAATGGCGCTCACACACGTCATCAATAAGTAAAATATGTAAAAACACTAGCAATTTACCGATACGCAGTCAAACATCATTCATACAGAGAAAGTAGAGAAGAAATGTTAAGCAATATGCTTTAAACATTAATTTATCCTTAGTTTACTTATTTAGTGATTGATTATGATTACCATTACAAAATGGCGATATGATCACCAAATCGTCAAAGATTTAATAATGCTTATGATTAATTATAATTACGATATTAGATCTAACTTATCATAGATAAGTTATCCTATCATACATACAAGAATAAATACATAGATTAGCAATTATTTATAACTAACCTGATATATTCTGTCGTCTGTCTGTGCTCAGTGATCGTTGAACAGTGCTGATGTGGCATGCACGTGAAATGTACAAGGGCAGGTGCGGTGATTTAAATTAGCCAATGAGATCAAAGAGCTTGGGAAGGAATACCTGACACTACTCGATAGTTATCTAGACTTGCCCAACCTCCCTTAATGAATATAAACCCTACGCACTAAAGATGCTAAACTTATTACTAACTAAAATACTTAAATGCACAGCTAAGTAATGAAATAAAAGAAAAGATCATTATATTAAAACAAGTTTATTGACAATTAAAAGTTATATACAGCACAGAACTGCCTGCCACATACTTCCCTCCATCGACAAATGACGTCTCGTCATTTGCTCTTGCCGCTGACGATGTCGAGAATAGCGTCAGACAGTCTGTGTCGCTGATCCCGGAACCTGTCATCAGCAATTAGGGCACTGAGATAATTTGCTCTGGCGAGCCACTCTGGTTGTCCGGTTTCAGCTGTACTGGTGCTGGCAGAGAGAACGTATTCTCCACTTCTCATCCAACTTGGCTGTGTCCTGGTCCTGGTCGACCGCCGTGGCTGAGAAGTGTCCTCCTGGTCCTCTACTGGCTGAACATCGGGATGCTCATCTCTGCCATCTTCTCCACCTGCTGCCTCGGGTCTGTCCTGGTTCTGCCCATCTTGTTGATCAGCAGCATCAGTCGGCTCTTCTTCCTCCCCTTCTTCAGTAGGAGTCCCATCTCCTTCCACAGACTCTGCTGGCTCCTCTTCAGTTGGCCGCTCCACTGAGCTCTCAGCGGAAACTGAAGATTCTGAAGGACGGGTGTAGGCCACAACTGATTCCTCATCATCTGACAGATCCTCTGTGATGATTATGTCTTGCTTCTTTCTTCTAGGCCTTGGCACAGGTGGTAGAACTTGTCTTTGTCGGGGTTGTTCCTGAACTGGCACATCAAGAGGCATGGAGCTAACTGGCAAAAGCAGGTTCCGATGTAGCACTCTCTTCCTTCCCTCACCACTCTCCTTACCAACTTCAAATACTGGAATGGATGGATTAGGTTGGCGAAGCACTACATATAAATCCTCTTCCCACTTGTCAGCTAACTTATGCCTGCCATCGAAGGCCAAGATCTTCACAAGCACGCGATCTCCTGTTTCCAACATTGCAGCTCTTGCTCTCTTGTCATACTGTGTCTTCTGCTTCTGTCGAGACTTGTCTGCTGCTGTTGAAGCCAGGTCATATGCTTCCTTGAGGCGCTGTTTTAGTTGTGTGACGTACTCTGTTGTTGACTTCTTGTCCTTTACCTCAATGTCCAGTCCAAAGGCGAGATCTACAGGTAGTCTTGGATGCCGTCCAAACATAAGGAAGAATGGTGCCAGGGATGTAGACTCATGGCGAGTACAGTTGTAGGCGTGTACAAGAGGTCCTACATGTGCTTTCCAGTTCTTCTTTTGTTCTGGATCCAAGGTCCCGAGCATATCACACAAGGTGCGGTTGAACCGTTCGGTCATTCCGTTGCCCATTGGATGATAAGGTGTTGTTCTAGATTTCTCAATCTTGAGCAATCGGCACAGTTCTTCCATGAGCTTTCCTGTGAAGTTGGCACCTTGATCGGAGTGTATCCTTTTGGGTAGACCATAATGGACAATGAAGTTATTGAAGAACGCCTCGGCTGTAGTCTTGGCGGTCATATTCCTGGTGGGATAGGCCTGTGCATACCGAGTAAAATGATCCGTGATAACTAAGACGTTCTCAATTCCTCCTTTGGATGGTTCTAATGACAAGAAGTCCATGCATACTAGTTCAAGGGGCTCTGATGTCTTGATGTTATTGAGTTGAGCTCTGATATTGGTTGCTGTTTTCCTCCTCAGACAGCGCTGACAGTTCTGTAGATGAATCTCCACGTCGTTTCCCATCCCAGGCCAGTAGAATCTGTCTCGAAGTAATGAGATAGTCCTGTCCCTGCCGGGATGTCCAACATTGTCATGGAGACTCCTCAAAGCTGCTGTCCTTACTCTAGAAGGTAAAACCAACTGTTCCCTATCCACTCCATTGACATTAGTAACTCTGTAGAGCACTCCTCGCTTGAGTTTGAACTTAGTGTAGTTCTTCAATAGGGCTGACATTGAGGAATCCTTTTGGTACTTGGTCCTGTCGGGGCGTGTTCCATTCCTCAAATGTGTGATGATATCCGACAGTAGATCGTCCTTAGCTTGAGTTTTCCTCCAGTCTCTTGCGTATTGGTCACATCTGTCATCAGTTAGGTCGAGGTCCTCATCTTCGACTACATCCGTAGAAAAACAGAGGCTTTCCACTAAGTTGTCAACATGTACAGACTGGCAAATTGCTGCAACGATGTCTCTGCTTGAAGGGCATTTCATCTATAATGTCAATCCTGTGGCGAACCATGTTGCTACATCCTATGTCATCATCATGCCTGGAGAAGATGTTGCTGAACTTGTTGATGACGTCAAGACCCTGAAGAAGCTGTTCCTGAGTCAAGCCTGACTTGTCAATGTCAACTAAGTTAGTGATGTCATCAGATCCAAGTTGTTCTCCATGCGGTGGTTCTGGTATGGTCACAGGTTGAATCTCACACAAGAGAGCTCTAGGAGGGACGACAACTGTGTTGGTGGTCACATTAGATACATGTACTTCAATAGCTTCCGGATTGTCATGGTCATAGGAGATGATCGATGGTGCTATGTCCAGATCCTGTGAAAATGAAGTTCCGGTTGTTGGTTGAAGTAATGCACATGTAACAGGTAGCCTGAATCCCTTAGTCACTTGTCCATTGATGACTGTAGAGGTGTTCGGTGGAATAATAAGGTTCCTGTTGTTGACACTCCGAACTAACCCAAGACAGTGGTCTCGCTTCTCCAACTCCTTGTCTCGTAGAGTGATAGTTCTGTAGGCGAGGTAGAATGGTGTGTGAAGGTTTGCACGCTGAAGGAATCTGACTCCATGCTGTACCTTGCATTTGTCCAATAGGTGACGAAGTATGTTGGTCCCAAGAAGTGCAGGTACCTTGGCATTATACTTCGTATCTGGCACAACGAGCATGAGGCATGACACAGGATCTTCACTGTTGATTCCTCCTCCAATAACGTTGACATTCACCTTGACAAATCCTAAGTATGGAAGTTGTTCCCCGCCTGCACACTCTATATCAAGGATATCTGCTATAGGCTCTAGTGGTAGCAGACTAAAGTTGGTCCTATAGAATGTCTCTGACAAAATGGAGACTGTCGCTCCAGTGTCCAGTAGGGCTCTCACTTGTACATCCTCAATTGCAATGTCAACTTCTGTGGAATCTCCTACCAGTCCATCTGGGATATGTGTCCGTTTGGGTCTTCCACTATAGCCTAAGGGTGACCCCTTCCCGAAGGCCTGTCCCAGTTTAAAGGTTGTCGTAGATGATCTAATCTCACTCTACATCCAACAGCAATGTGTCCTGGGTATCTGTAGCAGTATATGGGCTCGGAGTTGTTGACTTGTCCCGTAACTTGTCCTTGAGGTTGAAAAGGTGGAATGGGTGGTTGAGGAGCTACTTGTTGTGGAGCAGGCACATGTTGAAGAGATGGTTGCTGAGGAACTTGATTCTGGAAGAATGGCTTGTTGGGTGGTCCATTTCGTTTTCCTTGTTTCTTCCATCTCCTCTGAGTCTGATCCTGATGGGCCGGTGCTGAAGACTGATGAAGCTGTACTTGAGCCGAAGTCCGTTGATCCTTAAGTTCAGACAGCTCAGCCTTGATTTCCATCATCATCGCCTTGAGATCCAGAACTTCCTCTTTGATGGTTGGTGCAGAAGGCTCAGACGTTGATACCATCTTTGCTGAAGCTGCTTTCTTGGATCCAGATGTCAAGGGCTGTCCTTTCCTCAGATCAAACTCTACTTCCCTCAAGCAAAGTCGGAGCTCATCAAAGTTAAAGATGGAATCGAACTTGTGGGCGGCGAGACTCTTTAATGCTGGCTGTAGACCTTCCCACATCTTACTTCTCAGCATCTCATCTTGTTCGTAATGGGGTATTTGGCGCTGCTGGGAGATCTGGTACATCATGTTCTCCAACCTACATCCCCATGATGACACATCTTCACTATCCCCTTGCCTGCTTCCATAACATTGAGACATGAGGGTCACCTTTCGTCTCAATGTCCCAAAGGCACTGTGAAGTTTGTGGATAATGTCTGCAATCGAAGCAGTGTGTCCAAGCTTCATCGCGCACAGAGCTGCTTCTCCACGTAGAGATTTCCTAACTGCTTGGAGCACAACGTCAGAGGAATGGGTCTTCGACTGTAGGAGACAGTCTACTTCATACTTCCATAGGTCGTATGGTGTATCCTTTCCGGACTCCCCACTGAAAAATGGTAACTTCGGGAAGTGACTGTAAGTTGTGGACGACGTTTGTGGTGACATGATGGAAGGTGGACTAGGGATTGGTTCATTCTTGACTACTGGTTCCTCCTTTGCAGTTTTACCAATCCAAGCCTTGAATGCTTCTGGTGTTTCCACTTCCGGTGCTATTCCCATCTTAGCAAAGACTGTCAGAAGAGACTTCATTTCCTCCTTTCCTAACTCCAATGTTTCCTCCTGTCCTAACTCCATAGTGAATTAAGAATGAATAACACAAAAGGATACAAAGGATCTAAAGAGGAATCACAAGCACAACTGTCCAGAAGGGACCACAAAAATAAGTCTAGTAGAGACTAGTCAACTTATGCACAATAAGTCCAGTAGGGACTTTATACAATACACTAGTCCAGAAGGGACAAGACACTCAGTCCAGAAGGGACTAAACAACACAAAGTCCTTGAGGGACGTTACACTAAGTCCAGGAGGGACTGGATACTAGAAGTCCAGGAGGGACTTAACAAATTCTATCCTGAAAGCAGTTAACACGTAAGTCCTGAAGGGACTAGGCACTAAGTCCAGGAGGGACTAGACACAAAGTCCGGGAGGGACTTCACACAAGTCCAGGAGGGACTAAACACAAAGTCCAGGAGGGACTTAACATATCACGTCCAGAAGGGACTTACATGAAATACAAAATCACAAGTCCAGAAGGGACTTCAATGAGCACATATAAACTTACACTTCACCAGATCACAAGGAAAGACTTACACTGCATGATGACCAATTCCTCCTCGATCCACAGAATAAGCAATGTGTGTAGAATGTAGTGAATATAAAGAAACGTAGACGTCAGATAATAAATAATTTACATGGAGTTAAGATTATATTAAATTAATGATAAAGCTAGAAAATTTTACAAAGATTGATTTAAATATTATAAGTTGAATAAACCTATAATCCCTAACTAAGGAGAATAATATTCAATAAGTTTAACTATTACTAACGGATGTGTTGCAAATCTGAAACACAAAGGGGATATGTATTGTTCAGGACATGTTGTGAATTTAAGACACAAGTGGGCTGGGAATATATGTATAGTTGTGTGAAGTGTTACTAAGTAACTAGGGTAAATAGCAATAAATAAAGATATGAAGATTAAACTATGCTTACCTAAATAACCCACTAAATGATACACTATCCCAGAATAATTAAATTACCCCAATTGAATAAAGACAAGGGACAAGGGAATGAGTTAAGGCATGTTAATATAAATTGGGATATTTATGTTTATGGTGCCTAAGTGCGAATGAGTGCTAAGACAGTCGGTCGTTAAGCAGTCAAGGAATAAACACTTACATGGTTAAGTTTTATTTACAACTAAGTTTAAGTAAATTTAAATATTTATATTTAATAGAGTAGTAGAATCAAGACAGAACCAAACACACACACTCTCACATGATTGGTAAAGAAGTACTGGTAGATACTCTTGCTAACTAACTAAACTGCAAACACAATTGGAATGAATTACAAACAATTAATAAATTAAGTCATTTTAAGTTATTATTGTGAAATAAACTCAAATAATTTATGACACACCAAAGCAAGGTTAATAAATCTTAATCTTATCTAAACTAAACTTAATGTAGTAAAGGTAGTAAATATAATAAATATACTAACTGTAGTTAATATACTTAAGGTAGTACGGTGTATTAAATGTAGGCCTACATAATGTAACTAACTATGAAACAGTACAATTTCAAAAACCCGGGTGATCACCAATGTTACCAAATGTAAACAAAAAGTTACATGATAACTGTAAACAACAAGTTCACAGAAAAGTTACAAAGTCAAATTGTTATAAAAGCTGGTGTAATAAAAATAAATAAGTATTACATAGCTGCAGCGAATTCACAAAGTTAAATTAATATTGAATACTGTATCACAAACAGTTATTTCCGGAAGTGTAATTACATTAGGAAAACAAAGGGAGATAATAACAATCGTGAAAAAGCAGACGATGTATATTGAATGAATATATATAGAAGTTATTTAAGTGTCAATATGGAAAGACTGTTACTTCAAATCACATTTAGAGTCACAATGTAGATTCTGTAGAATGTCAAACAATCACATGGTCACATGCCTGTATCGATGATCCTGAGATCCTGAGTGATCCTGAGTGATCCTGAGATCCTGTGTGATCCAACGACAGACGAGTACAACGATGGATGACGATGACCCTGGTGGACACGACGCTGATCCTGGTTGATTACCGAGGGCAAATCCTCACTGGAGGCTCCATTTTTGTAACCGGGTGTGTAAGGGGGAATGACGAGTCCAAACACGGGTCACGGGTGCGAGGTTTTATTGCCAGTAAATACCAGTCAATTACACCCTGAAATGCATACATAAAACAATATAAAATCTGTCATACAAATATCAACACATTCACAATTATATTCAATAATTGCAAACCTCACTATTACTAGTTATATATAACCTGATTTCATAATTACAGATCATGCAAATACATTTCAGGTTTCATGTTAAATATAGATGAATCATTACACTGATAACTCCTATAAGGAATTACAATAATGATAACGTATTAAAGGAAATTAGTTATGTTGATACATTCAACAAGGGAGACAATCTCTCATGAAAACATTAGGTAAACATTCATTTGTACTTTATAACAAATGATACAATTCTGACATTACATAACGCATTGTCACAACATTACAAATATTATGCACGCGCACATACATGATTATCACACTATGTGCGTGATCAACATATTTACAAAATATAACAAACATAATATACATATTTAAAATACCTTACCCTGCGTGTGGCGCTGAGGTGTCATAATTGGTCACCAAGGACGCTCATGTCTGCCCAGATATTCCTTAATTGAATAATAACACAATTAAGTACTTGGCGAACATAATATACGCATGATGTATATAAACAAGTAAAATGGCGCTCACACACGTCATCAATAAGTAAAATATGTAAAAACACTAGCAATTTACCGATACGCAGTCAAACATCATTCATACAGAGAAAGTAGAGAAGAAATGTTAAGCAATATGCTTTAAACATTAATTTATCCTTAGTTTACTTATTTAGTGATTGATTATGATTACCATTACAAAATGGCGATATGATCACCAAATCGTCAAAGATTTAATAATGCTTATGATTAATTATAATTACGATATTAGATCTAACTTATCATAGATAAGTTATCCTATCATACATACAAGAATAAATACATAGATTAGCAATAATTTATAACTAACCTGATATATTCTGTCGTCTGTCTGTGCTCAGTGATCGTTGAACAGTGCTGATGTGGCATGCACGTGAAATGTACAAGGGCAGGTGCGGTGATTTAAATTAGCCAATGAGATCAAAGAGCTTGGGAAGGAATACCTGACACTACTCGATAGTTATCTAGACTTGCCCAACCTCCCTTAATGAATATAAACCCTACGCACTAAAGATGCTAAACTTATTACTAACTAAAATACTTAAATGCACAGCTAAGTAATGAAATAAAAGAAAAGATCATTATATTAAAACAAGTTTATTGACAATTAAAAGTTATATACAGCACAGAACTGCCTGCCACAGTAGGGTCGCCCAACTCTCCCCAGAGGCTCAAACTCAGGATAACTCGACACCTGCTGCCAAAGGCGGATCAAGACTTAGTTCCTTCAGATCCCCAAATCATTACCATTTCGGATGCAGGGGCGACGGGGGTCTGAGCGCGGACCTCAAAGACAAGAGGGAGGCGGAGCCAGAGTGGCCGGACCTTCAGCTTCAGCAGGTTTCCTCTTCCGTCAAATGGGTGCGGTTGGAGAACTGGAATGAGGAGAATGCTCAGCTTCAGTCAAGGTGGATGTTGGTGCGGCATCACCGCTTCATCTCATCGCTGGTGCCTTTGGACGGCAAGCGCGAGCTGTCCATTCCGCTCAGCAATCCGATGCTTGATGATGACATCCGACGAGTTGCCGCCACTTTAGTTTCTCGCCAGGTGTCAGACGCCCCTCCCGCATATCTTCATATGGAGGCGGGCTGCATCCATGGGGACAGTTAACTCAGGAACACACGCTTGCAGGGCAACGACAGAGTCTGCCAGGGAGGAGATGTACTCTACCGCGCTCCATGGCATGAGTCTCGAGCAGGTCATGCATGATCAGCGCCGGCGGATTACCGCAAGCATTACTACGCTTACAATAACCATTCTGTCTGTCTATCACCCTTCGTAGGGACGGATTTCTAGGACAGACCAACGTGCCCGCGGAGATCCGTAGCAACTTCAGGTCCGCCACAGGTTCAGCTATCACTTTTTTCACCGACGTCACTCCGGAGAATGATCTTTTGTCTTGGTTGCCTTTTCTTGAACTGGTTCTCGGCAGCTGCCCCTTTTAGCGCAGTTAATGTATAGTACAGTTCTGAGTAAACGTAGTTATTTGTGCTTTACGTTGACGGCTAACCTGTTTTTATGTCCTAACCTGTCAGTCGGCATAACGGCAACAAGCAACAAAGTAACGTGTATATTGTATTACGCTGTGCTCTATCAGTCTACAGTACACCCCGGTTATAATGCCAAACTGGATATAATGCCCCTGGTTATAATGCCAAACTGGATATAATGCCACGGTTTTGCTAGAACGGATTTCCTGTCTTTATATCTTACTGGATATGATGCAAAACTGGATAAAGTGCCATTTACCAATGCTTTTTGGAACAAAAGTCAATTATCCCTGACTATAATGCCAATGAATACACACTGGTTCGGATATTGTTTTAACTAATCAATGTTATTTGGCATGTCGCAACTCAATTGACATTGTGTGACACATAGTCACAGCAGTTTGTCCAACACTGCTGAACGCTGATAACCGACAGCTCGGCGTATGCACATGTTCGTGTATCCACCATTCAGTCACTGACATGAACTCATGGGATCTCTTAAGTGCGCAGTTTTTGTTGCACTACACACTAGGGCTCCATGGTGACACTTATAGAGCCCTAACAGAGGTTTACTTTAGGGTTTTACACCTTGGCCTGGTTGGGATTCGATCCCCGGACCTCAGGAACGTTAGATCGGCGCTTTTGCTGACTGAGGTATCACGTTGGTAAAATGTATCATTGTGGATCCTTAGATTTTTTTCTTAATATTTCAATTCCATAAACAGCAAATCAGTGTCCGAACTAATCCCGAGTTTTACCCCCAAATTCTATTCTAAATTGCAAATTTCCATAGGAGTTTGATCATATAGTTGTTTCTCTTTTGAATTACCTTATGAAAACCAAGAGTCTTAAACTTAAAGTTGGCTTTACTGGCAATGACTGTATTGCATATTTTTTCATGATTCAGTGATAATATGTTCTCTGGATGGACATTCCGAAAAAGATATGGGAGGTTTAAAGATTTAAGACTGAAATTTTTGAAAAGAATTTTCAACCATATGTGTTCTTAGAGAATGATATTTTGTATTTTCTTTAAAAGACATATGCCTTTCATTTATATTGAAAAACAACTCCATGCGGTTAAAGAATTTTGCTTTTGATGATTTTGAAAACATGGTAGTGCTACTTTTGGAGAGTAGTTTATATTATCTTTGGAACATGTTTTATTTCAGATGCTGAGGTTACTCGTGTGTTGTTTTTGTCTGACAGGACTGTCATGCGGCAACATCATTATAGAAGTGTCGAATGAGGTAACTTGTTGTGATTTCTGAAGCATATTCTACATTCTACATACAAAATGTACTTCGTTTGAGAAGTTCTAATAATTTCAATGTCCGTTATATCTGTGTTGATGTTACACACTAATTTAATGTTAATTTCTGATTGTTCTGTATGCTGTATGTTCTTTTTTATCCTATCTATTTTTGTAGTCCTTTCTGCGTGCGTTATTGCTATGTGTTCACGACCATGTCAGTGTCAGTAGATGTCCTCGTCTGTGTTTATATCTGCATGTGTGCTGTGTGTTCAAATTCATTTATCATGCATATGTGTATGTTATGTGTGTCTGTGTACTTTGTGCGTCCATGTTCATATCCGTATGCATGTGCTCTGTGCGTCCACATTCATATCTGTATGCATGTGCTCTGTGCGTCCATGTTCATAACTGTATGCATGTGCCCTGTGCGTCCATGTTCATATCCGTATGCATGTGCTCTGTGCGTCCATGTTCATATCCGTATGCATGCGCTCTGTGCGTCAATGTTGATATCCGTATGCATGTGCTCTGTGCGTTCATGTTTATATCCGTATGCATGTGCTCTGTGCGTTCATGTCCATATCAGTATGCATGTGCTTTGTGTGTTCACGTTCATATCCGTATGCATGTGCTCTGTGCGTACATGTTCATATCCGTATATATGTGTGATCTGTATGTCAATGTTCATAACCGTATGCATGTGCTCTGTGCGTCCATGTGCATATCCGTATTCATGTGCTCTGTGCGTTCATGTCCATATCGGTATGCATGTGCTTTGTGTGTTCACGTTCATATCCGTATGCATGTGCTCTGTACGTTCATGTCCATATCCGTATGCATGTGCTCTGTGCATTCGTGTTAGTATCTGTATGCATGTGCTCTGTGCATTTATGTTCATATCCGTATGCATATGCTCTGTGCGTCCATGTTCATATCTGTATGCATCTGTTCTGTGCGTTCATGTCCATATCTGTATGCATGTGCTCTGTGCGTTCACGTTCAAATCCATATAAATGTGCTCTATGTATTCATGTTCATATCAGTATGGATGTGCTCTATGTATTCATGTTCACATCCGTATGCATATGTTCTGTGCGTCCGTGTTCAAATCTGTATGCATGTGCCATGTGCGTCAGTGTTCATATCTGTATGCATGTGCTCTGTGCGTCCATGTTCATATCCGTATGCATATGCTGTGTGCGTCCATTTTCATATCCGTATGCATGTGCTCTGTGCGTCCCTCTTCATAACCGTATGCATGTGCTCTGTACGTCCGTGTTCATATCCGTATGCATGTACTCTGTGTGTCCGTGTTCATATCCGTATGCATATGCTTTGTGCGTCCGTGTTCATATCTGTATGCATGTGCTCTGTGCGTCAGTGTTCATATCCGTATGCATGTGCTCTGTGCGTCCATGTTCATATCCGTATGCATGTGCTGTGTGCGTCCATGTTCATATCCGTATGCATGTGCCCTGTGCGTCCATATTCATATCCGTATGCATGTGCTCTGTGCGTCAGTTTTCATATCCGTATGCATGTGCTGTGTGCGTCCATTTTCATATCCGCATGCATAAGCTCTGTGCGTCCATGTTCATATCCGTTTGCATGTACTCTGTGCGTTCATGTTCACATCCGTATGCATGTGCTCTGTGCGTTCATGTTCATAACCGTATGCATCTGCTCTGTGCGTCCATGTTCATATCCGTATGCATGTACTCTGTGCGTCCATGTTCATATCCGTATACATGTACTCTGTGCGTCAATGTCCACAATAATGAATGTTTGTGTGTCTGTGATGATAAGCATTGGTGTCATCAATTCCTTCAAGTTTTTTGCTTCATAGTTGGTGTTTGTTGAACTATTACTTTTCTGTAGGAACAAGTCTATTTCAATTCAAGTTACCTAATGTTCTTTATTGAAGTCTATTTCAATCGAACAGGTACTTATAAACAAGTTACAGCTGTTAACAGTTCTGAAGCAAAAGGGATAGCTCGTCGGTTTTCACCAGTAATAAGATTGCTCGTATAGATACAGTGTCCTAATCAATTTACTAAATGTGTTAAAATATCATATTGAACCGACATATTTGATTCTTGTGATAGTCCTCGGTATATGGGCCAGTATGACCCTTTAAAAGATGTGACATAAGTATATCCTTAACCCACATGAAAAAGAAGGACTCTCATTGCGCGTTTTGTACTAAATGTTTAACTGATAATCTAAAGCGCGTCAAATTTTCTGACAGCTAAAGTTGAACCAAGCGGGGAAGCCTGTGTGTGGACTGAACGCGGAGCTGATGAGAGACTGTCAGCCACCAGTGAACTCGCGGTCTCATCTCGCTCGTCCCGGGACCGTCTGTAGAAGCAACACAGGTTCCTGGCAGTGCTTCAGTAGTGGTGAATGGAAGCCATGTAAGCTTACGACAACTTCCTTCCCATCCGTCAAACCCCAACACACGTTTCCTAAAAACATTGATAAGGCCACACAAAATTAATTACTTGATTTACGGATTTCTGGAGGTCAAAATGGCTAAAGGCAGGAGGGAAAATAAAAAAAAAAAGAAAAAAGCTTTTTGGTCTAGTGTCGACAAAGATTTGCCTGAAAACTGATTTACACGAGACCGGCGAAAACACCGATATATATCTTAAATTTTTA